>CABFWB010000969.1:61389-73714 GCA_902151455.1 Timema bartmani
TTAATTTTTTAATTTTTTTTTTATGATTTAACATTTTTTTTTAATGTATAGTATATTAAAAGTGTTTATTGTGATTAAAAAGATGAGTCGGTGTTGGACGTGTGGATAGCTCAATGGCTCAGTGGTAGTATTGGCGTGCTGACTCAAAGGCTTCGGGTTCGATTCCGTGTCCAGGTATCATAATTCAATATATTCGAATATTAGTCCGAAACGGCTGATTTCAGTAATTATAATTATTTATCTCCCAAGCTTGGCCTTTCATATAAACTTAATTGTATAGAGTTTATTTCTTCCATTCTTAAATCGTGTGTTCACATCACTTTCATAATTGATAATAATTGCGTGTCCATTTGTTGCGTAAAGTGAATCTTTATTTTATAGTCAATCTATAGCGAGTACAAAGTTAACGTTAATTTTGGTAAAAACCCGCCTCAGTGGCGTAGTTGGCTAACGCGCTAGTTTCGTGTTGAGCCCGACTACCGAGGACGGGAAGAACGAGGTTCGAATCTCGGTCGGGTGAAATGGGGGTAGTTTTCCCTAAATGTTTTTCTACTCTTCCACCACGAAAATGCGGGTTCACTTCCTATAAATTCAGTCTTCTCAATTCCTAATCCATCATCGTAGTTAGTACTTAAGCGTATAACTCGAACGGGTAAATGAGACGCGGTGCTAATTAATTTTAAAAAAAGTTGGTAAACCAATATCACTTTATAAATTTTCCCGAAATAATGCTCAAATTTCAAATCATAAATTGTATAGTTGTTCAACGTTTTAAAAATGAAGAATCGAACAGCATTGTATGTTGGGACAAGTTGAACATAAGTTTGACACGCCTGGTCTAAGGGCAGAGGTTGATGTTTTAAATATGCATAGATACACTAGGGTGAAGGTTCGTGTCAAATCGGACTTAAGGCCAGTTCCCACGGCGCGTGTTTAGACGGATTCGGCTCGCAGAATGCATTATCACAGGTCGTGGGACCGGTAGATGCGCTTTGGCTTGGTACGGCTCGGGCGTTCCCGTGAATTGTCGGTAAATGCTTGAAACATCAAAGTGCCTGTGGTTCGGGCACCGTGCTCTATCCACAGACAAGAGTAGAGCAAACCACGCGTGTTGGGAATAGATAGGCTCGTCAATCTACGAACCACATGCTCGCGGATCTACAAATCACGAGCCGTTCGTTACTTGCCATACAACAGGTCGTGGAAACAAGGCTTAAGGTGCGGCCGAAGGGAGAGAAATTATTTTTACAATTTTTATAGATATACATTTTTTGGACAAAATAAATTAAATATTTCTCCAGTAGCAACATAGAGTTTAGTTTTCTGCACATGCTAATATTAACAGATCTTTAATATCCTTCAAGGGTGTCCTGGAAGTTTGTTAAAACCTTTTAAATAAAGAGAAAAAGTTTTGACAAAATTCCAGGACAACCTTGACAGATATTAAAAATCTGTTGATATTAGCATGTGCAGAAAACTAAACTATATGTTGCTACTGGAGAAATATTTAATTTATTTTGGCCAAAAAAGTGTAATGCTATAAAAACTGTAAAATTACTCGCGCTCCCTTCTGCCGCACCTTAAGTGAGACTGACGATATCGGACTTTTAGATACAAAGTAGTGAGTGGGTAGACTCAACGAGCAGACTCAGTCTAGTCCGTGAGCCGGCTGAAAACCACAATACCAGCCGGCCACGTGGTAGAATGTGGTCAATGCACCTGACTACGTACTTAGGGCTCCAGGGGTTCGATTCCCGGCTGGTGCCATGGGGTTTTTTTATCCCCCCTGAAGGGGAACTATCCCAACGGTCAGCAGGTTTTGAATAATCAGGTTTAAAATCACTCCCACCTTCATAATCACTATGATCACATCATCTCATTGCAGGTACGACAACGTCCATAAGTTTAACCTGGGCAATGTTTTGTTCCCACGGGGAGGGGGGGGGCGGCTAGAAGTCTACATACACCGTGACCGAACCAGATACAATATAGCTCTCCCGGTCAAAAATAACACACAATTAAAAGTATTAAAAAAAATACTGACAGATGGCCGCGCTTGGTCACGTATCCCAACCAAGAGGTCAAGGCTCCGGGCAGAAGAGGGGGGCAGAGACGTCTTGGCACATTGAGCTAGAAATACACGTATGAAGACAAACCATCCAATCTAAGAGAATAAGGTGAGAGTGAGTTTGAAGAAAACTGGTAAAAATAGATGGTAAAAGAGAATCATCTAGGTTTTTTTTAGAATCTGAAAAAAATTTTCAAAAATTAGCTATCAGTTAAACTCCCCTTTATAAATATCTTACTTGCTTCGGATGCTGGATGGTTAGAGACTATTAGGCGTTACTTTCGCACTATACTAGATCAGGTATACTTAGGGTTGTTTTTCCCAAATAAGTTTTCCACTCTCCCTCCACACAAATTTGGCTCCACTTACTATAAATTCAACTATCCTCATTCCTAACGTATTAGAGCAATTTATATGTTATTGGTTATGCGTATAACCCTGACTGATAGTAGACACAGCGCAAAAAAAAAACTCAGAAAAACGAACATTATTTTTATAATCATATGAAACTCTTCATATATAAATTTTAAACCCAATGTTTATAGTCCTTTTTAAAAAGGTTAATTCTAATTCCAAAAATTACCTGATTAGTAAATTACGCTTGGATTATGTTTTTTATTAGAAAAACGAACATACATTTCTATTTATCAAGAAAACAATTCCCAGATAACAATTTTAAACAAAAAAAGTTAGTGCCATTAAAAAAAAAAGTAAGCTATTTCTAATTTGAGGGCTAGAAACTAAATCACAAAAATATTCCCAGTTATGACCGCATGATATCAAAATATAAAGTTTTATCGGACCTCATTATCTATAGCCCCGGGTAGAGGCGTGTAGACAGACAAAATTGTAAGCCACACCTTTTTGGGTTCAGGGGGAGGGGGGACTAAAAACTCAAATCTATAGGGCAAAAATTTTCACGATTACAATAGTGTCTCTATTTGAGGAAAAAAACAAACATAAACATTGCAACCTTCTGTCTGTGAAACTAACTGCGACCTTCTAGGTCAGAATGAACCGTATTAGCACTACAGTCAAATTTTCATGAGAATAGCCTTAGAAGCTAGAAAAGTTACCAACAATGTAATGTGTTTGTATTTTCTGAAAAGCTCCTACTATAAAAATGGGAGTGAGCACGTTATAACTAAACTCTGATTTTTATTGGCAGCCCACTTTCGACCACCTACATTAATCAAAAGTCACTAACATTTAGTATTCTATACATAATATTTTGACTTGTTTGATTTATTAATTTTAAAGTTCATCTAAAAAGTAGTCAAACGTTTCCAATAATCCTTCTTTACGGATAACTATAGTTTATAGTGGTGGGTCGATACGGATACGGATACAGATACTTTATACTCGATACCCACGCTATTGACTGTTATCGCAATAATCAATACTATGTGCTAAAATTCTCGATACTACTCCTTAGTATTCAATACGGTTAACTCCTCAAACAAGTTTATTTTACTATGTTTACTTTCTTGACATAATTATATATCAGCCTCCAACCTGACAAATATCTATAATATTCTATATTGTGTATGTTTCTATAAAAAACTTACTTTCATGATCTTTTATTACTAAATAAGTAATAACATTTCTTATTGTAGGCCTCCTACTAATTGCCAATACTATTTTTGTCTTGTTGCATCTTGATATGATTTTAATAATATTCATGGTGATTTGTTGGAAAGGAGAGTTTTATAAGACTGATACTAAGAAAAGAAAACTTGGATGTTATATTCAATTAACTTAAAATAAGTAAATTAGTTCCACGTTAAAGAGTCAAATATAAATATAATATTAATTTTATATGTAACAATTTTATTGAGGTAACAGTAAAAAAAAATATGTATTATAAACTTTTTTTACTATATCCAAATAAAATTGTTACATATAATACTAATATTAATTTTATTTTTATTTAACGTGGATAAAATTTACAAATTTTAAGTTAATTGAATATAACTATATAACTATAACACCTAAGTTTTCTTTCCTTATGATCAATCTTTATATCATTTGTTTGAATAACATTTGATTAGTTTCCATATTTTGCGACATAATATGGAAACAAATAAATTAAAATAAATTAAGCATTTTTCTTTTGACCTAATTTATAAGCTTACATAATGAGGATTTATTCAATTTTACGTTGAATGGTATCGAATAGGGTATATAGTATCGAGGAGATGATTAATAGTCTATCGAGCAAAGTATCGGAATCGAGAAAAGTAGTTATCGGCCCACCACTAATCATTTGTATTTACATAATTAACTAAACGGATCGTGTTAGACTAGGCTGCCGAAGACAGGGAGATCGGGGTTCGATCCCGGTCGGCTGTACTGAGGGTGGTTTTCCTAAATGGTTTTCCACGCTCTTTCCACGCAAATTGGGTGCACTTCCTCTCAGTTAAACCTTCTTAATCACTAAACCATCAGTGTAATTAGTACATAGGCATATAAACCGAACGGGTAGTAGGATGCGGTGCTAAAAAAAATTAAACGGACTAAGAATTTAAATACAATTATAATATTTTTTTCCGTCATTGTGGCAACAAGAGTTTCCAGTTTTAAAATAACAAACAGGCTTCCTATGAAAATCATACCGTATCTTTGCAGAAGCCTTGTAGCTATGAAACGTCGACCAGCTTTGTGTTTATGTCGGAAGTGAGGAAAATCGTAATACAGCCCTCAATGGGGCCAGAGGGGGGTCCAAACGGCATGTTTACTCGCGTGGGGGTCGAAGGTGTGTCAAGAGGTTAACACAAGCAAACTAGCGCCAGAGAGCGCGCCGCGCACGTGACAGAAAACAGTGCCAGCCAAAAGAGAAGATTAAAAAAAAAAACAGTACACATAATCATAGACGTATTATTAAGATGTTCTTTTGCGTCCGTGTAACGTTTATAATGTCTCTTTTCCTGAGGTCAACCAGCGGTCTTGGTATCCTACTAGGTTTTAGCAAATTGGCAGAGGTAGCAGAGTTAGTCGCACGGATAGTGTACCTTACTCTAGTTTGAAGGACCGGGGATCGATCTCACCAAAAAACGCTAAGGTTGGTTTCACAATCATAGGTGTTTTTTATATCCATCCACGAGTTTTTAGAAACCCGTCTCACTATTAGAAATGTGAGACGGTAAATTTTCCCTATATTCTTTCTGGAAAATTTTTCAAAACGGAAAATTTTCTACCATTATTTCTGTAAAATAATTTCAACTGATTAAATGGGTAATAATAATAATAATAATAATAATAATAATAAGTGATAGTAGTATTAGTAAAGAAACATCTGCTTCGGTGGCCTCATGGTCTCACGCACTACTCTCGCAATAGACTAGCGTGCCGATGACAGGGATATCGGAGTTCGATCCCGGTCAGGTGTATTGAAGCTGGTTTTTCCAAAATGGTTTTCCACTCTCACTCCACGCATACGCTGGTGCAATTCCTCTAAATTAAACCTTCCTCGTCCCTAACACATTGTCGTAATTAGTATACAAGGGTATAAACCTAAGGGGTAGTAAGACGCGGTGCTAAAAAAAATGTAAATAAACAAATGAATGTGAGCCTTTGTAGACAGGTTATGTTCAGAAATTATACTTCAATTTTTTGGCACCAATAAGTTAATGTAAATAATGTTAAGGTTGGCCCGACATTTGTCTCCCCCCCTCCCCCCCACCCCCATCCTCCGTACTTTCTATCTACCCCTGCCCCACCTCCAACCCCCCTCCACCTTCTTAGGGGGCGGCCAGACTGAGCGACTAAAATATAAAATAGAACACATTGGTTGTAATGAGAGGTGGCCAGACTGGAGCGAGCGCTCGACCCGGTACAGTCTAGTTTACAGGCGCTAGGCAATATTATTGTATTAAAACCACCCTCAGTTCACTCAGCCAAGATTCGGAGCCTCCTCGTCAACAACTAACGAGAGCTATCTGCTAATCATGCGCTCGCACGCTTGTCAGTCTGGCCACCCAGTCGCTTGCACGCTTGCTCGCCGAACCCTTATAGCGCACTAGTCTTCTAACATACTATATATTTTTAAAGTATAATAGGCTTAAAGTGTCACCTCTACAATTTAACTCCTCAACCAAAAGGCGCCACTGCAGAAAATTTTCCGAGTCAAAATTTTCCGGAAAATGTTCATACCATACGTTCGATCTAAGCTTGAAAAAAAAATTCAGACTGCTCTTTAGGAACTGATTGATTGTATCAACACACGACTTATAAACTAATTTAAATCTAGAACAGACACAACACCTAGCCCTCACCCGTTAATTCATCACTGTGAAATGGGAAACCCAGATTTCACTAATGGTACATTTTTCAGCCATGTCAAGAATCAAACCCGGGACCCTTAGCTCAGTAGGTAGACACACTACCGGTCGACTGAGCTAAAGGTAGCTTTATGTATTTAATCAGACATGGGGTAAGGTTGAGTACGTTACAATTTAGAGTAAATAGACCCACATTTTGCGTGGAGGGTGGTAAATCACTATAGTAAAACCCACCCTTAGTAGACCCACACTCAGCCAGGATTCTAGCCCCGACCTCGAAGTCACCGTCAAACCTGACTAGGATCTTTACGTTTAATCCACATACTTACCCCATGTGGCTTATTTTTATTAAATAAATACGTTCAAAGGAATAGTAAATTAACGACAGTTTAAGGGATGGAGATGAAGAGGGTAGTCTATAGGAGGCGCACAGAAATTAGCGCGAAGAGAAAATGCAAAAGCAGCAGTGATTCATCCCGTGTGGAAAATCAACCCTATTTTACATGGCCGGGAAAAGATAGAACCCCAGACTCCACGTCAACTTCTACCAAGTGAAATGAGAATATTACGCCCTAAACATCTCGGCTAACGGTGTGGGTAGCTTTTAATCTTCACCCTTTTTTTAATGCCACTGTTGTAGCTGTAGGTCTAATAGAATAAATTATTAAAATCCTGTAGTTGATATCAACTCTATTATAGGTCTATGAAACAGACAACAACACAAACTGCTTTACTTTAAAATAGAATGGCTATTTATTTTCGTGAGATATTTTTAAACGTCGCTAACATTGTGTTTGTGGCGCTTAAGAAATCGTCCAGCCCGGTCGAAACACCATTCAATGTAACCATTAGTTTGAAACAAATATATTCCAGTGCCTTCTGATCAAGCGCAGCGGTGCCCCCCCTTCCCCTGGAAAGATTTTTACCACCTCCTTCCTTAATATATATTTCAAATCCCTTTATCGAATATGAAGTTGAAAGATGACCTTAAATCAAACTCCAAATCATCTAGATGCATTCAATTTTAACAAATTTGCCAAAATTAGTTTTAGAAGAAAAAGATAGGGCGAGGGGCACTCTAGTTTCTAAATCCATCAAAATTTCAAAAATTTATTGGGGAGGACCACTTCAAATAAATTCGAGATGTGTGTAATTATGAAGACTTTTCACACGAGGACCACTCCAAAAAGTTTCTGGAAGCATCCAATTTTCAAAAATTTGTGGAAGGAGGACCACTCAAAATAGCTTATAGAAGCATCCAAATAAAAAATAAAATTGGGGAAGACTAATTTAAATACAGTAGCCCCATGGCTTCTTTGGTGCTGACTGACAGCTCACAGCTCACAGCTGACGGCTTTGAAAAGCTACCAGACCAAATTATGTATCCCTACACCGAACCATATGATCTGCAAAAAACATGTGTTTAGCAGCTGTCACTCTGACAGTCAAAATTTAGGTATATACCTAACTGTTGACTGTCAGCTGTCAGCTGTGAACTGTCAGTCAGCACCAAAGAAGCCATGGGGTTACTGTAGTTTATAAAAATAACTAATTTTCAAAAATTGGGGAGATCACCCCAAATAGATTTGTACATTTCAAAGGGGGAAGGGGTTTAATTTAAGTAAAGTTCTTTAAAAACTTTTTCTCCCCCACCACCCCGCTATACAAATAAGGTTCCTTCACCAATGTTTCCGATTCAAACAAATGAATGTCGGTGTGATTTCTATGCCCTAGAGCAGCCCACGATCATTAGTTAAATAGATATATTTTATCAATGAATTCAAAGCGATCTTTCTAAACAAAGGGTTATATATATATATAACTTTACAAAGTAGCTTATCCTAAAACGGTAGGCGCAACACTTAAGAGCCCATCTTAGGGTCGATTAGCTGGGAAATGAAATACAAAATTAAGCTCGTATCAGAAAACTTTGTTTATAACGGGCCGAGTTGATTATTGACCCTAAATCAGTTTCGGTGGGCACGTGGAATAAATCGTCTATTCTGATTTGCCGCTGATGATTTCCCACTCCCTACACACAGATTCGGGTGCACTTTCTTTTAATTTTAGCTTCCTAATATTTACCCTATTGGTGTAGATAAAAATGCGTACTGCGAGACACCTTATACCAGTCGGTAGCGCATCTTCCTATTGAACTAATGGTTCGAATCCCCAGCATAGGCATAAAATATTTTAGTCATGACATTAGGGTTTCCCCTTTCATATAAATGAATTAAAAGCCGAAGAACTTAGTTTGTAAGTCGTGTGTTGATGTAATCAATTGGTTCAGAAAATGCACGTTAAGGATTTAATTATTTTAGGGGGAGAGGGGGGGATGCCACGCGGTGGAGAAAAAATATAAACTGTCTTCGAGCGCTACACCGAAGCCACGAGATACTTTTTTTTTTCCCTCGACAGCGGGTGATTGGAAATTGGAGAGGGGGGAGGGAAGGAGACCGATATACCACGTGATCTTGTTGGCCTTGCAGCAACACATGCCTTGTGGTCTGTCTCATGATCAAACACCTCCACAAAACGCGACTTATACAAACAACTATATGGACCTTGAATAGCAAAGTGGCATCACATGTAGTTCAATTTTCGTTGAAAGACCCTTTCACAAAATATGTACAAACAATATTTATTTTCTGTCTACACCGATATTGGTAATCATCATTATTATTATTATTATTATTATTATTATTATTATTAGACTAAAGGCCCTGATTTATGGCAAATAAAATTATTATTGGATTTTGTTAATAATAAAAAGTTGGATTTCGGTATTAAAGGTCGGTAAATAAAAGGCATATTTTAGCTAAAATTTGTTTTAAAAAAATAAAAAAACTTCCCAAACTTAATTGGTATTATAGTGATATGGATTGAAACATTTCGGCAAGATTTCAAATTTTTGAATTTTAATGTTTCCCTTAGTAACAGTAACAATATTACGATCATAATAGCCAGATCAAACTTATTTTATTAAATATCCTTCTTTGGTCTTTGGTGAAGGGAAATATTTCTTTCTGGACTGCAAACTTTGATTTATTATAGGAATATTAAAAATAAAACTATGATAGTGCAGTTAGTACTATTTTTGTCTGGCAATTAAAGACAAATAACAATGTCTTACAATCTTCTGCTTCTAAGTAAAAAATGTGTATAGTTTCGATGTAGTTAACTCTCATTAAAATAAAAGAAATTCAATAATTATTCTCATCTTAAAGTCCAAGTATTCAATTTCACGAAAATATTCCATTTCATTTCATGTATGTAGAAAACATTAAAAAATGCTATCATCAACTTAAAAAAAATTGATATTAATTTTAACGTGATTAGTTAAAGTTCATAAAAACTCGTCTCAATATTTGGGTGTCTCTATTTATTATCCATAAAAAGTGACCGCATGACCTGACGTATGAATACGTGAATGAAATAGATCCTGTATCGTTTATATACGTCAGATAAGGCTCTTCATATGAAAATAGGTCCGTACATGGATCTTGAACAGCGAAGTACAGTGTACAGCAGGCATCACCTTCTTACTACCTGTTAAAATGCAAAGAATGCGCAGCGAACCTATTTGTCAAATACAATAGACTATAAAACTTATTATAGACGAATAAAAAAACTTTACTGTTTTGATAGAGCGCTAAGCTTTCTTTGACGGATGATTAAGTGTCTTGCAGAGACACATTCTAGTGAAATCTGCTGGCAAATTTGTAAATAAACATTTAATTCTGTGAACATCTACTGTGACTTTTATCGCTAAATATATTATGAAAGTAATAAAATAATAATGTTGTAGCCCACTTCGGTTGTCACGCATCACTCCCGTAATAGTGGACTGCCGTTAATGGCACATTCGGGGGTCGAATACCGGCCGAGTGTACTGAAGATTGTGTTTCCTAATTGGTCCACGCAAGTGCGGGTACATTTCCTCTCAATTTTAACCACATCTCTCTTGTAAATATATGGATAGCCCTAACGGGTAACTCTTTAGACGGAAAAATATTTTTTGTAGAACAGAGATCCTCAAATTTCGACAGTTTGCGAATTATATATATAATTTTTTAATAATCGGGTATTTCTACCTGTTCAGGCTGTACGCAATTAATATAATTACTCTAATGTGATAGGTATGAGGAAGGAAGTGTTTTAGAGGTAATCCAACCGCATTTGCGTGGAAGGAGAGTGGGAAACCATCTAGGAAAAACCACCCTCAGTAGACCGACCGGGATTCGAACCCCGATCTTCCCGTCTCCAGCAGGCCAGAAAAAACTACCCTCAGTAGACCGACCGGGATTCGAACCCCGATCTTCCCGTCTCCAGCAGGCCAGTCAACACGAAATTATATATAGCTTGGATAAAAATCCAACTAGCTATAATCAAGAAAAACAACGGACTCTGATAGCCATCGATTGTTTGTCCTGTAATGATTTCCTCTAAAGGTCATAAGACAAGATTTGGATCAAAATTGTGTGATGGGGCAAGGGGGGCGTGAAAATAAATTAAAGTCAGCCCGGACAAAAAATTATGCTTTGAGTGAACCTTGAACATCTTATTTTCATCATCAAGGGTTAGAATCAAGCACGGATTCAGGAGGGGGTCAAAGGGTCAGTTCAACCCCCCTGTGAAAGTTAGAAATCTAATACAAAAAAAACAAAATGAAAGTTCAAATTTTTGAAAGAAAATACAACACAGATAACTTATACCATTTTTTATCTTTTTACGCGCAGACTCCTCTTAAGCCGGATCCACACGCTCGTTATTCGTCCACGTTCATTCACTTTTCGACATGGCTCACGCAAGTGTGGAAAAAATATTCGTTTTCATGTACGAATATTTGTCGTGCTAACCCAGCAACGAACATTTTCCCGCATAGAGACGGTAGACTACCACACATCTAATAATCACGAGTTCATCCTCGAATATCGAGTATGTGTGGACAGAAGAGCGGCGGAACTGGAATACCCCCCACATCCCCAGATATATTTCAAATCCTCTGATATTATCGAATATGAAACTAAAAGATGGCCTTGAATCAAACTCCAAATGACTTCTAGATGCATTCTATGGTCAAACATTTACGCATCAAATAATTAATAAACTAGAGGCATCTAATTGGCAGAAAAAGTCTGGGGAGGAAAGCTCTAAATAGCTTCCAAGGTCACCCAAATTTTAAAAAATGTCTAGAGGGGGACAACTCTAAATAGCTTCTAGATGCATGTCGTTTTGAAGAATTTTCAGGCGAGGGCCACCCCAAATAGCCTAGTATCTGAAATAATTCAATTTTCAAAATGTTGTCAGTGGAAGACCACTTCAAAGATTATATTATAGAGGTATTTAAATATCATAAAAAATTAAGTTGAGGATCACTCTAAATAGCTACGAGGGGCATCCAAATTTCAAATATTTCTAAGTGAGGAACACCTTAAATGGTTTATAAAAGAATATATTTTTTTTAAATCAAGGCGAAGACTATTCATAGCTTCTAGAGTGAACCATTTTTCAAAAAAATTGTTGAAGGAGGGCCACTCCAAATAGTTTATAAAAACTATCTGATTTTAAAAAATTGGAGAGGATGACCACGGTTTAAAACATACATAAGATCAAATATGAATGCGAAACTATTAAATGGCTTTAAACAGAAATATAACATTGTAAGTAACTATGTTGTTAATGTTATTATTATTATTATTATTATTATTATTATTATTATTATTATTATTATTATTATTATTATTAGCACCGCGTGTTACTACCCGTTCAGGTTATACGCACTTACTCTAATATGTAGGGTGATTGTGAGATGAAATGGAGGACATACAGTTTAACGTGGAATCCGAACCACGGTGGAGGCCTGGCATTCCTCACATTCACAAGTTGTGATTAATACACGTCTTGTCAGAGGTGAAGGAAGGGTTTGGCAATCAGATAAATCTGTGCCGGGACCGAGGATTGAACCCCGGACCCC
>CABFWB010000969.1:85195-202062 GCA_902151455.1 Timema bartmani
TTATCATTTCCACCGTGAGTTTGTCCACTCCTGGTGCCTTTCCCTTCCTGCCGTTATCATTTCCACCGTGAGTTTGTCCACTCCTGGTGCCTTTCCCTTCCTGCCGTTATCATTTCCACTGTGAGTTTATCCACTCCTGGTGCCTTTCCCTTCCTCATCCTTTTCAAGGCCTCTTCTACCTTCTTTCAGGTTAGATCTGCTACTTTCTCTGCCATCTCTCCACCCAAGTCCTTCTCTTCTTCTTCTTCTTCTTTCATACCAATTCTTCCCCCTCTGAGTTCAACAATTTCTCAAATTATGATTTCCACATCTTCTTTACCTTCTCATCCCTCTCCAATATCCTTCCTTTTTAATCCATCATTTGGACCACTTTCCTATCTTCCCCTCCTCCTTTGCCTCACTTGACTATACAATATTCTATTGGTCCCTTCCACATCGATCTGTAGCACTTTTGTCTACACTTTCATCCATGTTTTTCTCCCTTCTCTTATTAACTTCTTTTTCTCTCCCTATATTTATCCTCAGTCTCTCTTGTTATTTTTACAAACGATTCTCTAAATGCTTTGTTCTTAGCATTCACTGCTTCCTTACCTTTTCATTCCACCATGGAGTTTCCTTCTCTCTTCTTTTTATGCTCGTTCTTCCGCATTTCTCCTCTGCAGTTTCCACAATGCACTTTTTGAACCTTTTCCACTACTCCTTTTATCATCCTTTGGTAGTGCGCCTTCTACTCTTGCTTGAAATTTTATTCTCTTCTCCACTTGGCTGAGCTTCCATATCCTTATCACCTTTTCTCGCTTCACTATCTGGCACCCCCTCCTCCAGTCTTTCATGTCGGCGAATAATAATCTATGGTCCCCGTCCAAAGACACACTTGGCAGGACCTTAATGTACAATGTGCACACCTTTGCTTTCCCAGGCACACCTTTGCTCTAACAGGAAATAGCAAATTGGGAATTTTTGTTCCCAATTCCAGCTGTAGCGCATTATCTTATACATATCCCTGCGCTTCCTAAACCAACTATTACCAACCTTCAGTCCATTTCTTGTGCACAATTCTAGGAGTACCTTTCCTTCTTTCATTTAAGTCCCCATCACCACTGGCCTTTCCTTACCCATGTCTTTCCAGTCCTCCTCCAAATTTTTCTGTCTCTTCCAAATTGCATCCAGCTTGAAAGGCATACACCTAAAGTACTTCTAACTGCTTTCCTTTCTCTGTAATGAACATTTTAATTATTCTGTCACTTATTCTCTCCATCTCACTTACCATCCTATCCTCACTACAAACCCAACCCCATTTCTCCTCCCTTCATCATTCTCCATCCAATGTAACGTATATCCTTTTCTTTATTCCATCACTCCACGCCATCTCCACTTTGTCTCACTCATTCCAAGCACATCCAGTTTCCTTTCCTCCATTAAATCCACTATCTCTTCCACTCTTCCTGTCAGTGTGTCAATTCAATGTACCTAGCCATAGCTTGTTGTCATCTTTAAAGATTCCCGTCTGGCATTTTACTGTTTCCTCGAGTTATTATTTTGTTTCGGCCACCGGCTTACTAGGCCTGTCTTGACTTACACCTGAGTAGCGGGGCTGCCGCCTATAGGTCCTCAGATACACCTGGTTCTGGTGGTCACCTTCCCTAACTGAGGCTACGGGTGCTAACAAGGACTTAGCTCCTCATCACCAACCCTAACACTCCTGGCACACCATGCTGGCAGCCAACTGACCCAAGCCCTGTTCCAAGCTTGTTGGTTTTGTCCCTGACCACTCTTCTGTCTCTTGTCTGCACCTGACCTGGTTCCTTCTGGGGTTCAACCCAACCTCCACCAGGCTTCTCATATACCAGGGTACACCACTTGGCGGTGAGATCAGGATTGAGTAGGAGAGCCTAAATCAGTACCAACTAGGTAGGCAACTTGTATTACACCTCACAATCTCGTTTATAAATCACACTAAATATGCCCAAACATATTTGTTTGTGAAATATGGAATTCCATTTTTGGTACTCAAATGTTTTTCAAACATATTATTGAATTATCTTTGTAAATATATAGTCCTATGTATTTGTTTATCTCTATTCGTGTCTTGAGTATTAGTTTAAAGGTTTAAAATATGTGTGTTCGTGATAATAACTTTTTCAAGAGGCCATAATAAATGATAAAACAATATATTCGAAGTAGCATAGGTCTAATATTGATAAATAAATAATTTTTAAAAATTTGGGTTTGCTGCATTTAGAGAGAACATTGGTTCAACCCTCTTGCAGGCCTGTTTATTGCGCTTCTTGATTTCATTTCGCTTATCAATTAGACCTACACCATGTGATATAGTGAGTATGACTAATGACTTTACTAAACCATTTTACAGTGGATCAAGATGATATCCACTGGAAGAAAGCTTGTGTGGCGATGGAAGACGAATATGATCGCTTCAAAAACAGTGAATTTAGGATGAAATGCAAACAGTGGAAGGAGATTCACTATGCCTCGGTAGATGCGATTCTGCTTATAAATGTGAGACAGTTCAAACTGCAAGTATTAAAAAAAAATATGCACGTTAAATATTTTTACATTTTTTAGAGGAATATTGGGAAAGCACTTAGAATAAAAACAACTCAGTATTCCGGATGGGATTCAAACCCCAACTACCCATCTTTGGCAATCCAGCTTATTGCGATAGTGACGCCTTAAGCCCCCTCTAAAGACTTGATATCTGTAGGTCCATAGTCCATGGTTTGTAGAAATTGTATTCGCGTTCACACAGTCTGTATTCTTAATCATGTGACTGTGCCAACCAATAAGATAAAGACTTCGTCCAATGAAACTCTTAGGAAGAAAATTGTTTACAGCAAGGAATAACTCCCAAACAGTCGGCTGGTAAATAAAATAAATTAGCGTACAACCCAAATGGATAATAAAACGCAGTGTTAATTTTTTTTTTACTAAAACAAGTTTTTTTGAGAACAAGGCCAGATTATACTTGAAATATAGGCTAATTAAAATCTCAATACATATATTTATAACACGATTTAAACTATCAAACTTTTAATTAGTAACGGATTGTGCTGCATTGGTGCTTTTACTTTGATGTGAGCGCACATATTGACTTAACTGTGATTGGTAGTCCATGTAAACTAGTCCTTAGAAAGTTAAAGTGGACCAACTTCTGCAGAGTATGGACCAGGTTAAGGATACGCATCAGGAGTCTGTAGACAAAGCAATTCAATACTGTGGCATTGATTTCTTACTAACTACGGACCACGGACTTATGGATACGAAGGCTGTAGATGGGGCTTTATACTATGCACCACCATAGCGTGCACCTACATTGTTAAATATAATCTTAGGTTTTCCTGATTGAAACTATATAATTTTAAATTAAACTCATTACCGTATAATGAATTGTTTTGGCCCATGATGTAGAAAAAAAAAATGCTTGTTTTAAAATTCTTAGGAAGGTTTCACCTTTTTATTAAAAAAATCACTCTCTCAGGATGGGTCGGTGTGTGTTTCGGGTTCGAGAGACCGCAGTATCATTCTCTGGAACCTAAAGATATCTGAGAATGAGGCTGCTTACAACGTGGCGACCATCACCCCTGATGCTCACATGGGTTGGATTTGGCAGTTGGCCGCTCGAGACAATACGGTCTACTCTTGCTCTTGGGATATGACTGTCAAAAGTTGGAATGTTGATACCAAATTGCAGTCTATTAATACTTTCAAGTTAGTCCTTTGATAAATGTTGTAGAAATCATCTTTTTAGTAGAAGATATAGTGTGGAAATGTTCAAACAAATTAAAAATCATCATCAAAAACTGCTTGCATTTACGTGTAAATAGTTGCTTCTCTAACAATTGTAGAAGTATTGTGATATTTTATAAAAAAAAAACCTTTAAGAACCATATGCCATATATTATATGAAACTTAAAAAAAATTCTTAATATTGTTCTCTTGACTCTCAAACCCATAGTTTCTCAGATTTATGAGAGATAGAAACAATTTTAAAAAATCCAATGGTGATCTTAAATGTGGCTTAATTGAGAATCGCAAGATTTTTTTCTGCTTGGAAAGAGCTTTTAAGGAAATATTAAAACACTTTGAGTCAATTTTTCTTGAAATTTGATTAAAATTGGTTAATTAAATTAACAGCTACAATGGGCAAAAAAAAAAATTTCATTTTCATCACACAATTAATAAGATTAAAAAATGTTTGAATATTTAAAAAAAATTCTTAGCTTGGTCTCAAATCTCGTCTTTACATTGTCCTGAATCAAAAAAGTAATTCTCACACATCAATAAGAATGATTAATTTCTTAATCTCAAACAAATTTTGTAAGCACGTTTTTAAATTTAAAAAAATAACATTTTTATAATTTAATAATAATTTAATCTATTTTGAAATTCTAGAATATCCCCAAAATTGAGCACTGTCCAATAATTATTTGCATCACTACTTTTTAACCTATTAAAACACAAATTGATAACAATTATTGTATTGTTATATTTAAAAAAGTATTATTTTATGAGTAGATTCAGTTATCGATGTGATCTTTCGAACAGGTGCAAAAGTTCAGTTTTGTCTCTGGCATTGTGTAACGACGTGATTGCTGCAGGCACGTACGCTCGTAAGGTGTCATTGTTCGACCCACGGGCTGGGGTAGAGAGCATAGCATCTTACACCGCGCACAAGCGAGCAGTCCTTTCTTTGGCCACTGTTGGGGACTACATAGTGTCCGCTAGTGAGGACCAAACTCTGGCGGTGTGGGACCGGAGGGCAGGAAAGTTATATAAGGAGGCTGTGACACTCAACTATCCAAAGGTAAGAAAGACAATTGAGTCTGAAAGTTTTATTTTAGTTACGATACTGTAAAATTTGAATAAATAATTTAAAATAAAGATGGAACAAATTTCCTGTTTTGCGACTCCTGAGCTTTATTCCTCAGGGGTATTGGGGTAAAGTGTTTGACTCAGGACCCGATATTTGTGGATTCAAATCCATCCAAGGCCGACCAATTTTTCTTGAGTAATAAAAATTCGTAGCACAACTTACTTCAAAGAGGAAGTAAAGCCATCGGGCCCATGTTGATTGTGGCATGTAAAAGAACCCTGGAAAATGTGTGAAAATACCTTTCCTGGCAAAATTTGTAGGCCCTTTTGATCTCCGTCATAGAAATTCTTCTGTGCAGATATAATCAGTCGATTCAGAAAGTGCACATTAAACACCTCAAATAAATGAAATGAAATTACTAAGTACTACTTTAGTTTATGAATAAATTTGCCACATCAATTATAATAAAATGTCTTGTTAAAGGTTTGCCAATAAATCTTATCAAAAGGATATTAACATACATGAGACAGCTTTTTTTTTTTTTTTATGGTTGCTACTAAAATAATGTGGAGCAACTATAAACTTTTTTCACATAAAATATCGACTAGTTAATCTACTTTACTTTACATCCATTACTGTTTCCAGCCTGTGGCTTGAGTCGGTTTTTTATTCAAGCCATATATGTTCCGCTGGCTGCCGGCTGGCTAGGCCTATCGTAGCTTCATATGCCTTATCATCTAACTTAAGACTAGGACAGGCACAACATTCAGTCGCTGGCCGTTAATTCATCACTGTGAAAGGGTAAACCCACATTTCACAAATGATAGATCTTTCTGTCATGCCGGGAATCAAACCTGGGACTCTTATCTCGGTAGACAGACACCCTACCGACTGAGCTAAGGTGTTTGACTTTAGTGATTACTACATAGGCTATTTTAAAAACTTTCCCTAGATGGGGAAGGTGGGACTCTTCACACTTTGCGTGAGACAATGGCATTACTAGAGTAAAAAACTGTATATGGACTGTTGTTTTTCTGGGAAAATTTAAACTGTATTTTATAAAGAAAACTCCACTATTCACAGGTGTTCGTTAAGAGAGATTTCACTATATAAAAGTTAATGTTAAAAATGTACTTCAACTAGCAAAGCATACTGGACTGGCACCTTATCTCAGTACGTAGAGTCTATGTGCTTATCTTTAGGGCCCAAGTTTGATTCCTAACCGGAGAATACATTTTTAACTATAAAATTGCATTTGTTTCCTTTTAAAAACATAATAAAGCGACAGTCTGTGCTTATCATAGAGTTATGGAAAGCAACAAGAGTAGGGGGACAATCTGTGCTAGGAATGTTTATTAAAATAAATATTCTTAACTATGTATTGTTTCCTTGATGTATCCAGGACCCTGAGAGATCATTCCCTCTGGCATTGTCTCTGTCGTCCAACTGTTTGTATGTGGGGGACAACAAGGGTTACCTGCATCTCTTGGATGCCAGCCACGGCAGGTTTGCCAACGTGGAGGTTAGTCTATCACACCTGTCAGAAACATTTGTTCAACAGTCACATACATGACCCACTTTGTTGGCCGCATGGTCTAAGGCACTACTCTCGCAATAGACTGGACTGCCAAAGATGGGGAGATCGGGGTTCGACCCTGGTCGGGTCTGCTGAGGGTGGTTTTCCCCTAAATAGTTTTCCACTCTCCCTCCACAAAAATGCGGGTTCACTTCATTTAAATTCAACTTTATTAATCCCTAGCACACTAGTGTAATTAGTGTTAAAAGTACTGTACCAGGGAAGTTAATGTATGTTGGGTTGGTAACACCAATGTGATCTATAGTTAGGAGCTATCTTTGCATAAAACAACGCGGTTACGATAAAAGTCGTTAACATAATAACAATGCTCGGCTAAAGTTCATCATTATTATTATTATTATTATTATTTATTATTATTATTGTCTTTCAACTAACACATAGTAGTACACAAAACATGGCACAGTCGTTTGGACATTACATACAGTATACATTTATTTACATGTACAAATAAATATGTATCTTGAAAACTGTTGTAACATCAAGGATAATCATGATGGCGTCAAACAAGCTAAGTTTGTTTAGTTTGACGGGAGTGAGTCAAAACTGGCGTATATTTAAGCAGAACTTTGAAATTTATATGTTAACTTTAGGAAAAACTGAAAAGTCATCGGAAGTGAAAACAGCAATACTTCTAAACCTTGTTGGAGAAGAAGCTGTAGAATTACAAAATACATCCAAGCTAACTGAACCAGAATGTAAAGACTAAAATACATTACTGGCTGCATTTGAGGCATATACCAAACCAAGGAAAAATGTGTCATATGAACAATTTATGCTGTATTCTCGTAAACAAATAAATGGGGTAACTTTTTGACCATTTTGTAACACACCTTAGGAAACTAATTCAGACATGCGAGTTTGGTGATAAATCTGATGACATTGTTCGGAATTTTATTTTCATGGGGACAAATGATCCTGCATTGCAAAAAGAACTTTTACAAGCGCCAAGCGCTGACGTTAGAAAAGGCCTGTGACCTAGCGAAAGTGGCTGAGGTCAGTCGAGAGCTGTGGACATGTGCGTAACCAATTCAAGAGTCGTCAACAAGAGAAATATCCAGAGTCATCGAAATACATATTTAAATGTCGATGGTGCCAAAACTACTCATGAAATGCGTCAATGTCCAGCATATGGTAAACAATGCTCGAAGTGTGGCAAACTTAATCATTTTGCTCTTGTACGTCAAAACATCAGACAAGTGAAGACTTTACAACACAAAAATAGTGATAGTGAACTTTTGTATGCATACACGATTGCAGTCAAAGCGACTGGATCATAGACTAAATGTGTTGAAGTGGTGAACAAAGAAAAGCAGTACGATATGAAGGTGTGGCATGAAACTAAGAAGATTGAAAACAAACCTTTGCACTTTAAATTAGATACTGGTTCAGAAGTCAATATTATTACAATTCACATATTTAAGCAAATAGACAAACAGTTTAAGGTTAGGCTTACAAATTAATATATTGTAGTCATATGGAGGTTTTTAAGGTAAAACCTCTAGGTATTGTGTTCTCAGGTGTGAGTACAGTAATGTATGTGTGGATCTAAATCAAACCGAAAGAGTGAAATTGGTTAGATCAGAAACTAGTGAAACTGAATTTGGTATTAATCAGATAGTGTGTCAGAAAGCTAAAATTCATACAAGAGAATAAATAAATCTTCACAGGTCTTGGAAAATTACCCAAAAAGTGCAAAACAAACATTCGCAAGAATTCTAAGCCTCAAGCTAGGCCACCTAGAGGTCTGGCACAAACTGTGTACAGTAAACTCAAGTCAACTTTGGACAAGTTGTTAAAGGTTAAGGAGCCCAGATCGTGGGTAAGCATAAAACCTAATGGCTCATTACGACTTTGTCTGGACCCACAAGACCTAAATAGAGAAATAAAGAGGGAGTATTATCAAATTCCAACGACTGAACAATTGACAGATAAATTATCTGGGATTTTTTTTCACTTTTCGAGCTTAAAGGTGGATTCTGGCAGCTAGAGTTTGATGAAGAATCTAATAATCTCTGTGCATTCTCCACTCCATGGGACTGCTATAAGTTCCTAAGGCTGCCATTTGGGGTGAGTTGTGCTCCTGAGAAGTTTCAGGAATGGAATGAACAGTTCTTTGGAGACATTAAGGATATTGTAATATATTTCGATGACCTTCTGGTTGCTGCAGAATCAGTGGAAGAACATGACAATATTGTCGCTCAGCTTGTTGAACGTGCAACAATTTTAAATGCTAAATTTAATCCTAACAAGCTCCAATACAAGACCTCAGAGATTCGATATTTGGGTCATGTGTTTTCTGCAAACAAAATTAGGCCTGATCCAGAGCAAGTTTTAGCTTTCACATGTCTACAAGATCCTAGGAATAAAAAAAGAGTTGCAGAAATATTTAGGAATGGTCAATTACTTAAGACAATTCATATCTCAAATGTCAACACTGACAGCTCCCTTAAGAGAACTACTGAAGGCAGATGTAACATGGCAGTGGCTACAATGTTGTTGTGCCTCACTGTTCAGTCGGCCCTTGTCTCTTTCCTCCGCACTTGCACAGGCCGCGCCACCCACCCTCTCTACTGCCTGGACCCGCTCCACAGTCCATGTTCTCGAAGCCGTCCGTGACGAGCTCACCTCTATACACAGCGCCAAAGAGAACTCCTGCCTCTATTGGCTCGCGTGATGGGCACTATCCCTCACTTCGCGAAATGCGACAACCCGTCTGTTAATTTCCCGAAAACCACACGGTGTGACCAATTGGTCGGTACGTGTTGGAATTTGCTCTCGTGCACCCCTTCAGGGTGCATTAGAGCATGCTACTTTGCGTCTGCGTCTACTATCCCTCCAATTTGCACGCACCAATGGGAAGCCCCTGTTTCTCCCATTGGACAAGGCCAGGCAGCAGTGGAGGGTATCTAATACGGTGATTCCTTAGTCTCAAGGCCAGTCAGCCAGTCAGGCTAAGCCAGCCAGCCTCGGCCAATCAGTGGTGACCCACCTGGGTGCACCACTCATACGAAAGAGCTTATTAAATTGTCTTATGTCACGAAAGAGCAATTTGTTTAACCCTCTCTCTCTCTCGCCACCCTCACCATACCCCCCACCGCGACTCACGTTGCCGGGACTTCCTCATGTTCCACCGCGACTCACGTTGCCGGGACTTCCTCATGTTCCACCGTGACTCACGTTGCCGGAACTTCCTTCCGTTCCACCACGACTAGCGTTGCCAGAACATCCTTCCGTTCCACCGCAACTATCGTTGCCGGGACACACTCGCTGACCTTTTCTCCTACCTACGCGTGTCTGACCACGACGTCACCGTCGGCAACTACATAAACCAGTTACCCTCGAAGTCGAAGGGATGGATAACAGTTCCACTCGGACTGTGTCAAAACTCTCAAATCTGTGATCAGTACTGCTCCAGTTCTTTCAAACTTTGATTCATCCAAGCCACTGATGATACAATGTGATGCCTCACAAGATGGCCTGGGATGTTGTCTTCTTCAAAATGAGCAGCCAATTGCATTTGCCTCACGCAGTCTAACAGAGACTGAAAAGGGCTGGGCGCAGGTAGAAAGAGATGTTAGCAATAGTATATGCTACAAGTAAATTCCACTTCTATATATATGGATGCTTTGTAAAAGTCTTGACAGATCATAAACCTATTGTGGCTATTATTGATAATAATGTAGGTAAAATATTGTCTACTCGCCTTCAAAGACTGAAGCTTAGGCTCCTGAAGTATAATGTCAATGTTCAGTATATATACCCGGAAAAAAAAAGTATATTGCAAATCTGCTGTCACGATCATACATACCTGGTGCAGTTCCTGATGACCCCAGACTCAGTGAAATAGTACATAGTGTAAGTAGGCACATTCCGATGAGTGAGGCCCGTAAAACAGAACTTAGAACAGGAACTCTAGCAGATCCTGTGCTTAATATTATCATGAACTTCATGCAAGCAGATTGGCCTCAAAGAAGTGACCATGTTCTAGATCAATGTCATCTTTATGTGCCCCTGCAGAGTGATCTTCATGTGGAAGATAAACTTTTGTTCTTAAATGACAGAATTGTTGTGCCAAGTAAACTAAGGACTAGAATGCTCACATTACTTCATGAGGGTCACTTCGGTGTGGAAAAGACTAAAACTAGCGCTAGAAAGTTATTTTTTTGATCTGGTATGTCAAGTGATGTAGAAAACCATGTAACTGACTGTAGGGGGTGTGAAAAATTCCGTACGTCTAATAAGGAGCCACTTATCCCCCACCCTGTGCCTAAACTACCATTTGAAAAACTTGGTGCTGATGTTCTCGAATTTAAGGGTCGGTACTATCTTGTTATGGTTGAATATTTTTCTAAGTGGCTGGAGGTAATACCATTGCCCACTAAACAATCTTGTGACATAATAGATGCTCTTAAAATAATTTTTAGCACACATGGAATTCCCAGGGTAATAATAGCGGATAATATGCGCCATTTAATTCATATGAGTGTCGTACTTTTTCCCAGGACTATGATTTTGAATTCAGAACATCAAGCCCTCATTATCCACAGTCCAACGGGTTAGCTAAAAAGGAGGTTGATATAGGTAAGCGAATTCTCAAAAAGAGTAAGGAAGAAGGAAAGGAATACTGGCTGACTCTTCTAGAATATCACAACACACCTCTCTCAGGACTCGAATTTTCACCATCTCAATTGCTAATGAGTCGTCTTGTAAGGACACGTATACAAGTTTCCACTGCAAATCTACTCTCTAAGGCAGTACCTTATGTGAGTGAACAACTTGTTGCTATACAACGCAAAGTAAAAAAACAACACATTATGACAAAAGAGTTCCTCGTAAGCCTGTTGATTTCAAATATGGCCAAATAGTTGTTGTACAAAAAGGTAAAATATGGGAGCCGGCCCTGATTTTGCATAGACATGGGCTTCTCGCTCATACATTATAAGTGACGAGTGGGGCAATGTATTGTTTCGAAATACAAAACATCTTGAGACAGTCTAAGCATCAGCCTCGACTAACTCAGGAGTTTCATACTAATTACCAAGGTGAATTACAAAATACAACAGATGGCTCTAATGACACTTTGAATGAGGGTAGCAATACAACTCATTATGAACCCCATCATAATGCAGATGAACCTGTTGTGGATAACGCAGCTTTGAATGAAGACAGAAGTAATACATCTGTTGATAGCACAAAATGTTGTAAATGGTAATGCTAAATGTGTAGTAACCAGAAGTGGGCGGCGCATTGTAAAACCTACAAGATGTTGATAAGAAGGAGGTGTTATAAATATTGCACCAGGTAAGTTAATGTATGTTGGGTTGGTAACACCAAGGTTATCAGTTAGGTCTAAATAGACAATGTGAGCTGTAGTTAGTAGTCATCATCTGCGCGTGAAACAATGCTGTTACGATACAAGTCGTTAATATAATAAAAATGCTAGTCTCAAGTTAATTATTATGTCTTTCAACTAACACATAGTAGTACACAAAACAATTAGTACATTACATAGGCATATAGCTTGAACGGGTAGTATGACACAGTGCTGAAAAAAAAACAGTCACACATGCTTTGATTGGTTTGCAAACTAGTTTCTCGTTTATTTTAGCATAATGGTTTTTTATAGTGAAAATGTGTTTTATTGTATATTTGAGTTATTCTTGATTAGCATTAAGATTGTTTGTTATTATTTTTTAATTAGTACATTTAACATAATGAATATTTAAAGTAATTATGATTTAATCTAAAGGTTATACACTAAGAAAGCAAATGCACTTGTATAAACTTGAAGAAAGAGTTTGAGGACATACCCTCTATTTTCCCCTCTCCACCCCACAGTAGCCTACACGTGACCAAGAGTTGAGCCTTTTAACTTCCCCATGAATCTGACACCCTATACTGCTCAACCAACAGTGCAGGTCAAAAGGAAATGCACCAGCACTCACCTAGATGGAGGGAGAAAGACCACCGGATTCTAAGGCTAAAGTGAAACAAGCTAAAGCTGTAGTTCCCTCCCATACCAGGAGTCATGAACCCCTGCCCCCCTTTTCCATGAAATAAAGTGGTAGCCCCCGTCCTCTCCAGTACAAAGTGGTAAATCTCTCCCCTCCCCTATGAAATGTTTAAAATAATAATTAAAAATTGGTTTTCCTTCAAGAAATATAAACTTTTTAAAGATTTATAATGCACCTAGGTATCTCGGTCATTGTAACAATGGTATGATAGATAAAAGAGTCATAGTTTAATTTCTGTTCACAACACAATTTTCCTTTAGATAATTGAAGGGGTGCCTCTAAAACCATTCCAACTGACGAAATTTCAGTAAGTTATTTTTGGTATAAAAAAATCCCGATCTGGTTTTTCATGTGGTACCATCTGTTGGCCGATTTTTGCACTATTTTGTATTATTTATTATGAGCAAAGATGGTAAAAAAAAGTTTTTTTCCAAATTCATTTCTATAACTTTTTTTTACCCTTTCCAGAAAAATTGGTCAAATATGTTGAATGTCAGTTGCAACCTTTTTAGAGGCACCCCTTCAATTGTATAGTTTGATATTTCTCTTCCACATGAAGGGTACAGGAGAGAAAGACAGAAATTCAAATTTTAACTTAAGTTGAGTTAGTACTGCCATCTTTTAGACAATCATGAGACCTTTCTAATGCACTTAATACTACGATTAAAAGAGGTCTATGTCATATTTAAATTAGCTAAAAAATTTTACAGGTGTCCTTACTGGGTTTGAGATTTAAAAGTTGTCCTAGAAAATGTTTGTAATGTGACTTCTCCTTTTTTCCCCCTGTATCCTACACATTTAAAATTTGTCCTAAGCTTTTAAAAAAAAACAACATGAACCTCTAGTGAAGTTTGTTTGGTCATGGGTGTCATGATTGCTTAACTTATTAGCAATGTGTTATATTTTAACGTGTATAAACTAATCCAGGGGCTCCCAAACTTTTTGAGACTGCGCCGCCCCTAACATTTCAGATTTCCCGTATGACGCCCCTGTACCCAATAAAAAAAAATGATTGACCTTGGCTCAGTCCATTTTCAGACTGTAGGAGAGTAAATTGCGCACGACGTCAAGCCAAGTTTTCAAGAAGCATTCAAATCCGGAACTCATATGAAGGAGGCGCTTTCACAAGAAAAAATTATGTGTTTTCTTGTATGATTTATTTTATTCTTTAAAATATATATGAGTACACTATTGAAAATATGCATGTTATATTTCACTATACATTTAAAGTTTTAGTTTTACCTTATAGCCATGACGCCCCGGACAAAGACCCAGAGACACCCCAAGGCATCGCGGCGCACAGTTTGGGAACCCCTGAACTAACCACATTTCTATAGCATAACATATTTTTTCAGGTCTATGACATTGGTCATACAAACAAGCTGACATCGATCCAACAAAATGCTGGTAGCATTATGACTAGTTCAGTAGATGGAACATTGCGTATTTTGACACCCACACATAAACCACGGCAAATTAATGCTATCCAATGCCGAAGTGGAGAAATTACTGGAGTGAGTTAATACATCTTATTCTTTTACATATTCCAAAAAGTAAAATTTAGGTAAACTAACGCTTGTATACATCTAATTTTTTACTAACTGATGACATACTTTCATTTGTTTTTATACTTTTTTTTTCAATATAGTAAGATAATTCCAAAGTAATTGTGGCATTAAAGAAATAAATGCTTCATTTGAAAACTAAGCTGTAATTGATTAAGGTAAGAGAAAATGTAGGATCATCATCATCTACCATTTCCAGCCTGTTCCCGGGTCATTTTAGTAAAATTCCCCCACTTTCCTCTATCCTTCCACCACTCTTCCTCCTTTAATCATGTCTCACTGGCAAACCCAATGGGAAGACTTAGATGCAGATGGGAAGATAACATAAGAATGGACTTGAAAGAGATAGGGTGTAATGAGGTGGACTGGATAGAACTACTCAATATAGGGACAGGGTGTAATGTGATGGACTGGATAGAACTAGCTGAAGATAGTGATAAGGTGTAATGATATGGACTGGCTATAACTAGCTAAAGATAGGGATAGGTGGCATACTTTCGTAAGTGTGGCAATGAACTGCTGAGTTCATAATTCCAGAGAGTAAGTTTTTTTGAAATAATGGTTGTTTCTTTTACAGTTTCATTACCAGAACAGTACGCTAGCAGTAGCTGGGACAGATTGTGCAATCGAAGTTTGGAGCGTTCCTGAACATTAAAAGTGGTGGATAAAAGACGCTGGCCCCTAACTGCCAGTATTGCTTCACTTCCAAAATAGCTCCACCTTGGGGCAAGAGACTTTAATTGAAACTCAAGGCACATCTTTGATACAAATTATGTTAAGCTGTATCCCAAAAAGTGTATATTATGGTGGATCTTTGTTCTCCAAAAGTGTGAAGATGGTGTAGTTTACTACATATTTTAACATTAGCTCTTATGGGATTACCCACAATGTTACTTAAAATATCTTGTAGGCTACGTTTAGGTCTGATATCGTTAAGTGTTAAAGATTCGTCATATTTTAATATTTCTTTTGCATTTTTATTGTTCCAACATTCATTATCATTTTTGAAGTACATGATGATTTTGTAATAAGGAAGCAATATCAACTTACTTTTTAGAATTCAATATAAAATATGTATTTGGTGTGATAAAATATATGAGAAAGAACTAAAGTGAAATTATGGAATTTGTACTATATTAAGTTTATATAAATTAATAAGGATGGTTAATTTGATCAATACATATATGATATTTGATATCAGAACATAATTATAAATTACAATTTAATTCATTCTGTAAATAAATTGATTAAACAATTTAACATAATTAAACTCTAAGATAATTGGTTTTTGAATGACTAGAGTATAATGTTTGAATTTGATGTACTTAATGTGAATTATATAGAAAATTAAAATTTTTTTTGTAGAAAGGTGAAATGTTGAATATATCACAGTTTATTGAATTCTATTATCTTATCTGAAATTCCCTTGCTCCTTTTATAGGCAATCGTAGAGATGACCTTGGAGTTCTACATGTTTCGGCACATCAGGACTAAATCAAAGAAAATAAATAATAGTTTAGGACAAGTAACCAGGTGTTAGCCAAGTAAGAGAATAAAGAGAAAAAATGAAAAAGTGTTAGGAAGTGACTATATAATTAACCAGACGAAGAAGAAATATATTTACCATTTGACTGTGCCTGTTTGAGTTGCTCCAGTGAATACTAGAATCAAACTAGTTAAAATAAGGACGGTTGTGTAAAATGAAAACAAAGGTTATGAAGTCTAGAACATATGGAAAGTCATAGATGACGAAAACTGCAAGGAGGTGTGAGATGATTAAAAGTGAGAGTTGAGGTTGTAGATAGTTGTGGTGAGATAGTTGAGATAAGTGAAGGAAAAATAAGGGTTAGTGAGATTAGGAAAAAGGAAGGTTCAAATTCTTCTCGACACTGGCACGAACAGGTCTTTGACTACTGGAAGGAGGGGCAGGAACATAGGTTATTTTAATCTGGTATGTTGTGGAAGTTTCCTTAAAGTGTTAATGAGGGTTTGATTTGCAAATTGTACTTGTTCGTTGAGGACATTTTTGTTGTTGAGTATTGCAGTTTGGATGAAAACATTTTCTGCAGTGTTCATGGTGGTGCCTTTGGATGAACTGTAAATTAGTTTCATGCATTTTTTCATGGGGGTGGGTTGATGACCAGAAATTTTAAGATGTTCGGAGAATTTGGATTTGTTCCTGTTGTATTTGAAGTCACTTATGTGTTCAGAAAACCTGGTTGATATTTTTCGACCACTTTGGCCAATGTAAACACTATTGCATTCGCAAGTGAGTTGGTAAACACCACTTTTTTGATATTGATTAGTTTCGTTCAGATTGGAATTGTTAATAAATTTTTTGATGTTGTTGGTGCTAAAAGCTATGTTAAGTTCGTGTTTTTTAAGGATATTGGTGATATTGTGAATTTCTTTTCCAGTGTAGTTGAATCTAACCCATTTGGTTTTATTGTTTGGTGTGGCATTGGGATGTATTAGAGTAGTTGTGCGTTTTAACTGAGCTTTTTGTTTTTGAAGGATTCGGTATACAAACGAATGAGAGTATCCGTTAGTGATGGCAAGCTGTTTTATGATATTAAATTCTAGTTTGTAATTCTTTTTATTTAAGGGAATGTGAAGTAATCTGTATATAAGGCTGTTGAAAGCAGCTCTTTTTAGAGTGGGGGGAGGGGGGTGGTGATTAGAATCATTGGGAATGATTATATCAGTATGTGTGGGTTATCTGTATATTTTGTAATCAAAGCAGTTGTTCTTGTTTCTGGAAATGGAAATATCAAGATAATTAATGCTGTTGTTATCTTCATGTTCAACGGTGAACTTGAGGTTGGGATGAATCTCATTCATAATTTTAATTAATTCTGTTGAAGAAGAATTTGGAAGTTGTTCATAAATTACCAGGATATCGTCGACATACCGACAGTAAAATTTGACGTCTAAGATGGTATTAAGTTTATTAAGTATTTTGTTATCATATTGTTGTAGGAAAATTTCAGACATTAGAACAGAGATGGGAGAGCCCATGACTAAGCCATCCTTTTGGGGGTAGAATTTGTTGTTGAATTGAAAGTAATTTTGGTCGGAAACTGTTTTGAGAATGGAAATAATCTGTTTGGTGTAGTCAGGTGAGGCGTTGTTGTTTATTAAGATGTTTGTGGTAATGTCGATAGTTTCATTTACAGGAACATTTGTGTATAAGTTGGAGATATCCAGTGATAGAAATTTTGAATGTTTGTTCAGGGAGATATTTTTGAGTTTATTAATTAAATTATAAGAACTTTTGACTTTGTGAGTGTATGGTAGTTGTAAATTCTGTTGTAGTGTTTTGGCTAAGTGTTTTGTGATCTTGTAAGCTGGAGCGTTTTGGTAGTTTACCAAAGGCCGTATAGGGATGTTGGGTTTTATGAATTTTGGGGAGAGAGGTGAAGTTAGGAGCTTTGGGGTTCATATTGAAAAATCTGAAACTGTCTTTGGGAGAAACAATAAAGGGTGCATTTTTAAGTGAAGTTTTTTATTGCTTTTTGAAATTTTATCGTTGTATCGTTTTTCAGTTCAAGAATGTTGTTGCTATTGATAAAATCCATAGTTTTGGAGATGTAGTCATTAAGATTCAAGAGAACGATTGTGTTTCCTTTGTCTGACTTGACATTTACGATTTGTTCTTTTTAAATTTTTGTTTAAGATGTTTGAGAATGAGATGTTCTTTATGGTTTGATTTGTTGTTATTATTGTTATTGATTTTTCAATTCACATTAAGTACATCAAATTCAAACATTATACTCTAGTCATTCAAAAACAATTATCTTAGAGTTTAATTATGTTAAATTGTTTATGTTTTTGTTATAATTTTACTTTTAACATGTTGTAACCTTGACTCACATTTTAATGTGTTAATTTATTATGTCCTGATATCTTTTTAATTATATGTGTATAAATAATAACTTCTATTTTAATCAATTTATTTACAGAATGAATTAAATTGTAATTTACAATTATGTTCTGATATCAAATATCATATATGTATTGATCAAATTAACCATCCTTATTAATTTATATAAACTTAATATAGTAACAAATTCCATAATTTCACTTTAGTTCTTTCTCATATATTTTATCACACCAAATATTTTATATTGAATTCTAAAAAGTAAATTCATTATCATGCTTGGATGTTTGGTTAAGAGTAAATGTCTTATTTTTAATTTGTTGTGGTTTAAAACCACTTGAAATGTTTTTAAAAGGCGTGAAAAAAAATACTAAGTGAACGTAAAACCATGTAAAATATTTTTATGAATCTGAAGAGGCTAGAGCATGATTAAATAAACAAAACCTGAGGTGAAACATCAAATTTAATTGTACTGATGTATGTACAACACTGAACTGATTGAGAAAAATAAATTTATTAAATATTCAATCAACTTACTATGGGCGCATTAAACATTAAGCTTTTGTGTTTGATATTTCTAGACTGTCTTAAAAACACTTGACTATTTTATAGTTATTTTTATTTCCTCCTTGATTTGACTTTTGAAAATGAGTTTGAAGATAAAGAATTCATAACACATTAAAAAGTATAACATGGCTGATATATTTTACTTTTTGATTTGCTTGTTTTGTTGATATTAAAATATATCTTATGTGAATATTACAGCAAAATGTTGAATATGAAGTAAATTAACCAAAGTCCATAGTCATAATTTATAATGGAATATATTTGGACAGTATTATACTTATTTTTAATCTATTAATAATTAATAGATCCAACAACTTAGCTCAGTCGGTAGCATGTCTGTTTACTGAGCTAGGGTTCCTGGTTTCGATTACCGGCATGGCCTAAAATTTATCATTGGTGAAATATGGGTTTATCCTTTTATGATGAATTAATGGCCGAGGACTGGATGTTGTGCCTGTCCTAGTCTTAAGTTAGATAATAAGGCAGTTGAAGCTACGACAGGCCTAGCAAGCCGGTAGTGGGAAAATATATTACTTGAATAAAAAACTGACTCGGGCCATAGGCCATAAATATATTAAATAGGCTGGAAACAGTAATGAACGTAAAAAAAAAGATTCAAAACATTTGATTATCAATCATTGATCTCAAGTCCATTACCAAATTGGTCATATTTAAAAAAAAATATTATATATATGACCAAAACAAATTGTGCATTTGGCACATTGGGGGTTTTTGCATTCCATTTTATGATAATTTTGAAAAATATGATTTTAATCTTCTTTTTAAAAAAAAGTTAGATTAATATAATAATGTAGGTATAGGTCTAATGAATTTTATATAATCTAATTTAAAACAAAATTTGAAAATAATATTGGGGTTAAGCTAATATTGAATATGTATTGCTAATTAACTTATTTAAAATAAAATAATTGTTTAACACAATATTTTGTGTTTGTGATTTTTTTTTATGTTTTGCTTTACTTAAATATATTTATAACTTTTTATAACAATTGAATAAATAATTCTTAGTAATTTATTGTATTTTCATTTCAAATATATTCTTGTCAACACTTATTGAATAGTAATAGATCGACTATTATGTTTTTAATTTATTATTTGCTATTGATATATTTCCGACTTTACTGACTTAAATGAGGGGGTGGTTTATGCCGAGATCACAATCGACTTAATATTAATGTAAGGGTTCCTCTCCTTTTTTAATTGGATGTCATAAAAATGCAATTAAAGTAACGTTGATGTGATTTTCACTTAAAAGTAAATGTTGATTAAGGAAAAACTGATGTGTTCCTGTCAGCTAATCACGTGAGCAATGTTAACACGACTACTTAGTACTTTATTTGTTTTTATGGTGTGCAGATGGTTTCTTTCTATAGCTTGTCTCTATCTCTCAAAGGTTATCACCTTTTCTTACTCTCTATTTTGTAGCTCCACTAAACTTCTGTTGCAAGTAATTGAAGACTAAACACCCTCAACTGATAATGTTTCATTTTAGTGAACAATTTATTTTCAAACAGTTCAGATTCATTGTTTGTGTTTTGCTCAAGTTATTTTATGTTACATGATTCATACTCATACACTATGTGTTTTTACATTACATTACATATCCCTAGATTAAAAAAAATATAGTACTTTCCTTTTATTTTTTTCAGTGACATAGTTTTTATGGTCGCTACTTATGCTAATTATTTAAATACATGGTACAGAGAGGGAAGAACTAAAATAATTGCACAATCATTTGTTTGTACTGAAATAGGAAAAATAAAGTCAAAACCCCATTTTGTTCTAGGTGATAGGCTGTTAAAAAAATTGGAACTATCTTAAAAATAATTGAGCCAGAAAAAAGTGACCAAAGTTGATGAAAAATTGCAATATTTTAAATTTTATCTCAATGAATTAGAATGTACACACTGTACGTCTACTTCAATTTATAAATATTGTTTACTTTTTTTTTAACACCTTACTAACAAGAACATTGTATTCTAAGATCTAAAAAAAAAAATCTGGATTAAATAAAAGTCGGTAAACCATGTTTCCATATAAAATCATTAATTTATTATTATTATAAAAATGATTATACACTATCTATAAATATTTTTCTTTTTTTTATTGTTACGTCCCATACAAAGGTTATTAATGGCTTAATTTTTAAAAATGTATTTATTTAGTGTTGCGTCTTACTACCCGTTCGGGTTATACACCTATGTACTAATTACAATGATGATTTAGGGGTTAGGAATGTTTAATTGAGAGGAAGTGCAACCGCATTTGTGTGTAAGGAGAGTGGAAACACGTTTTAGGAAAACCACCCTCAGTGCACCTGACCGAGATTCAAACCTCGATCTCCCCGTCATCGACAATCTAGTCCACTGCGAGATTCGACCCTTGATCACCTCGTCAATGGCGATCAAACCGATAGCTTTACCTATAGAACACTGCTGCAGGTAACTAAGCTTTGTAAACAAATATTTACTCTTTCTAGACACCTTGTAGAGAAAGTATTGTGATAATCAAAAAATTTGAACTCGAGATTTTGATAAATGTTGACGTTTCATGACCCCTTGAAACCAAAAAAAGTTGTTTTCGCAATGCCGTCTATCCATCTGTCTGTACCTTGGGCTAGAGTCGAAACTATTTTATAGATTGAGCTATAACTTGGCATCCTGGGTTTTCATAAGGTCCCTCCAAGTTTTTTTTTGGTATGAATTAGATATCTAGCCCTAAATTTAAGAGAATAAAACGATTTTCTCAAAATTCGCTCAAACGATTTTGAATTAATTCTCATTTTCTCATTAACATGAATTTGAGGGTACCTTACACGAGGGAAATTTTCCAATTTTCAACATTTATCCGCAACTATTTTAAATATGTAATAATTTATCATTGTAACGTTGTACTATTAAAGGTAAAAATATTTTATTTTGAATATATTCTTATAAAACCAAAAAGTTTTGAGCTATAAACAAATAATTATATCTTCTTTTTAATCTAGGTCTTTGAAAATTAATTTGATTCTTATGCTTTTTGGTGGACAAAGATGATTCTTTTTTCTCATTTTTCTGTAATAATTTTCCTAGTTCCTAATGCCAAAAAGTAAGTAACAGTGTATTCTATTTCATTTATGACCTTTGGTGTAATGTTTCTACAACAATGCATGAACCTATTATTTCATTTCACAAACCTTATGAGTTTTCAGTAAATATATATATTAAAATAAAAGTGAGAGAAAGTCTGTGTGGTACATCGTAGTATTTATTTTTTATTACAAAAAATACAAAATGGCCTTTACCTCTATATAAGTTGATTTGTGGACCTATATTTTCTAAGACGGCTTTATTATTATTATTATTATTATTATTGAAGTTTACCGCTGTATCGACACAAGTAGATGTCATGTAACATAATTAATATTCCTTTACTCACGTTAATGTGTACAACAAGATTCATAATTTCTGAACCCTTTTTTTAACAACCTGTATATGTGTGTGTGTGTAAAATTTCGTTTAAAATAATGAAGTTTTAAATTAAAATAATCTGATAAGTCAGGGGATGGAAATAATAGTTTAGACACACATGCCCCCTCCCCTTAATTAAATTCCTGTATGCGCCACTACATCTTAATATCTTCAAAATGAATCCTGCTATAAGTAAGAAACGGTCCTGTATGTCTATAAAACATTTAGAGAAAGCCTGGTCACCTCTTCTTACAAAACCAATGTAATACAATTAGGTTTTATATAATCAAGAAACACTGTTTATGCAAATTAATTATAAGCTAAACAGAATCAAGCCTACTCCATAAAAAAACAACTTTTAACATAGGTTATGCCAGCGATTCCCAAACTTCCTCGAATTGCGAACCCCTTTCACAAACATCCGAGCTGTACAAACCCCTTGGTAAATATCCATAGCCACTTATTTAATTTTATACCTAATTTTTATGAAATTTAGTTATTAATTGTAATCGAAATATTTAATACTTTTAAATTAACCAGTTATAGATCGGTAGGTACTTTGGGATACCCCACCAAATATAATGGAATAATATTGAAACTACTTAAGTATAAGTTCAAATAATTATACATTTGTTTTAAAAATTAAAACTTAAATTAAATAAGCAAAGTACTGTATAACATTTTCTTATCTTTACTGTCACAATATTATCACATTTCACATGTTTTTAAAAGTGTTACTGGAAAATGCTGCATTAACATAACTGAAATACCCTACTTTAATCACAAAATTCCATGCCGATTTAAGATTAAAAATTGTTAAAATAAGGAACCACAGCCGATAAATAAAATCTCAAGTCACTTTCAACATTGAGCCTGTTTCTGTATTTTTTTTAAAGTAGGCATATGAAGAAAAAGTTTATCACTCAAATACTTAGAAGAAAATGGTAACAAAGCTGTAATAGATTTATTCTATAACAAGCAGAACTCCTTCTTTAAACTTAGCCAGAAACCAATTAATGACAGAAATTTATAACTTTTCTTTAATTCAAAATCAGTGGAAATTTCAATGAGCTGCTTTTTTAACTCACGCTTAATGTGGGGGTTTCAAAACTGCTGCCTCTTCCAGAGGATTGCGAATTCAATTGTTTTTATTGTACATGGCTGTGAAATATTCTCCGAAGATTTTTCCAAGTCCCTTCAAGTGTTCTATAACCACGTTCTTTATGTTTTCGTCCAAAGAAAGCTGATTTTCTACTATGAAGTCATGAGAGGTATCAAAGCACTTCGTTTGATTGCTAATTAAACACGTTTCCCAAAATTTATTTTTTTATGAACGACTCAATACATTCTTGCACAGTAAAACATTAATATTTGACCCCCAAAAAGAGAAGTTTAAACTGTTCATTTTTGAGAAAATGTCTGCCAAATAGGCCAAAGCCTTGAGCCACATTTGATCTTGCATGCACTTTGCTTTGTTTAATGGATGGTTGGTAAGAAAAATGAAAACTTCGTATTTAAGTTCAAACAATCTTGTAAGAGTTCTACCTTGAGATAACCACCTGACTTCAGTGTGAGACAATAAACAGTAGTTGTAAATGCTTCCCCTTTCCTCACAAAGTGCAGCAAAAATTCATCATTACAGAATTATATTGATAAACCCCTTTGAAGATTTCGTGAACCACAGTTTGGGAACCGCTGGGTTGTGCAAATACATCACAGGGAGCATTTTCAATAACTCAGGTTTGGAGATAATAGTAGTAATAAAGTGACAGACAATAATTAGCGGCAAGTCAAGGGTTTTACCTGAATAGGATATAAATGGGATGAGGGAAGGGGGAGTAGCTGGGCTTACAAAAAAAGATGGATGGATTGATAATGCCAAAAAGGGGTTGGGGAAGAGAGGGAGAGGTGCTTCATATGACAGACCCAACTTGCAGGAAACGTCTGATCTTTTTCAACAGTTTAGACATGATTTAATTTGAAAATTTCAAATTTTGTAAAAATTATTTTATTATTAATATTCATCGTGTAAGATAGACTGTTATCTTATTCTCTATAATATGATAACTTCAAAACAGGTTTTATTTAATTTTAATTTAATTGAAATTACGTCTTATTGTAAAAAAAGTAAATATTAACTTGTAACTTTTTTATTAATATAGTTCATTTTAAATTTATAATTTAAATATAATACAAAAAACAGAATGTTGTTATTATGAGTAGTTTCTGAGAAATAGGCTGTACAACATTATCGTTATTATATTAGGTGTCCATCCGAATCTTAAAGCATCCAATTAAAAAAAATGTACAGATGAAGATCATGCCAAATAGCATCTAGACATACATTTTTATAAGCATATGCTTATTAGTTGTTAATTAAAACCGATTTAACTTATATTAAATTTGTAATCAATAATAAAATTATCCCACATGAATGTTTTTGAAACGATCTGTATACGAACATTAAAATTATGGTCCAGTGTTGCCAAACAACATAATTAGAGCAAAGTTCAAGAATGTAGTATTTCATCATTTTAACCTAGAAATTGTAGATGCTTGCACAATGAATTGTATGTTGTGTTTTAATAATATGATTAATATAATATTTTAACCAAGTATTGCTTAATTTTAGTATTTTATTTTTGAAAATAAAGTACCCGCCATCCGGATCAATGCAAGACAGCAACTTATTTGGCAACGTTGCTTTACTGAGTCTCAGAGTCAAAATACAGCTTTAGAAATAACTCGAATTTATAAATAAAGAAGTTTACAATCTTTTGAGAGTACAATAGTTATTATTTAATTTATTGTTTATTTTGAGAATCCATGCAAACCATAATATTTTCCTATTTTTTAAAGATAAGAAAATCTTAAAGTAGCGTATGACTTCATTTCAAATATTATAACTTCCGATTTTCAGGTGTGAAAGAAGTAGAACCAGCAAAGAGCAAAGCAAGAATGAAAATGGCGTGGCAACCACAAGAAGAAGGTTTGAGACAAATATTGCAGCTATTAAAAGAGTCTCAATCACCGGACACGGTTACTCAAAGGGCAGTACAGCAAGTATCCTTTACGTACAAAAGTATATGTATTCAATTTTTTTTACTTAAGAGTATGTATTTTCTGTAGTTTACATAAAGAAGGCCTATTGACATTCCTACCGAAGAGATAACTTAACGATTTTTTTTAAAAAAAACCGAACATGATTTACATTGGCTTTTTTAATTACCTTTGTTTTACAATCATATTTAATTGGACTGGTTACTTAAATTATATCGGCTAAATGTAGCTTTATATTGCCACATAAGATAATTTAGATTAACGAAAAACCTATTTCTCAAATCTATTCAAGTCTGAATAGACTAGCTTATTCCAAAAATTAGTTACTCGTGATATTATAAAATTTAAAGGGAAATTTATAAGGCAATAATGCAGGCTAGCTTAATTTTGAAATATGGACCCTATCAAGGGCAGGCTGCTTATGAATTGCATTTTAAAGACCTTATTTTTTTTATGGTGCTCTTCACATCTTGAGGATGCAGTCAACCATTACTTTGTATCAAGGGCGCAGCTTTTCTAAGGGAAAAACTCACTCTTTCTCATGGGAGTTAATCTGATGTAAAACCTCAAATAGAATCCTCAATTAATGGAATTAACTAATGCATTGGTTCATGAAATTCTAGGGCTGTCTCTGAATAGTCTATATGCTCACATTTGGGCACTTCTACACATTAATGAAACTTACGACCTACTTCAGTTGCTGATTGATTTAAGGTGTCACTCTCATGTTAGACTGGCCTGTCGAAGAAAGAGAGATCGGAGTTCAAATCCTGGCCGTGTCTACTTAAAGTGGTTTTCCTGAGCGGTTTCTCATTCGTCTTACATTCAAATGTGGGTAGATTACCTCTAAATTAATGATTACTTTCTCATCCCTACTCCATTAGCGTAATTATATATTCGTATAACCTAAACAGGTAGTAAGTTATGGCGATAAAAAAGGAACCCCGGGACACTCAAAGTGTTTAGGGCAAATAATATTTATCAGACATATAAACACAGCCAAAGCTACCGTGTGTTCGTTTCTGAAATATTAATTTCCATGGCAACAAGATTTAATTTTAAATAAGGTTTTACTTATGGTGCCATAAGTGCACACCCTAGTGGTATCTGTACAACTCATTAACAGTTTACAAATTAATATATTCCATATATATTTACAAATATGTCATCGAATGTAAAATAATTATATAAATTAAAATAGAGCAAATGAGGATAGACCCAGAAGGCCTAGTAGGCTTACTCTCATATAGAGGAGAAGTGGGCAATATATTTTTCAATGTAGCCAAAGGTTTGGTTAATGAGGAGAGAAATTTGCCACACCGTTTAATAACTGAAAAATTAGGTTTCTCAAGCAATCATTTTAAACAGTGCACGATGTTTGAACAAGTTTATTTAAAAACATGAACACTTTCACTATTCGTGACTACTGCCTCAAACACAAACTATGAAAATTGTCCAATTGAAAATTTAAGACAATTTAATGTGAAGTATGAAATTCATTTTGTATGGCGGCGGAGATGAAACAAAATGTTGGAAAAGGGAGTGGAGGGAGTATTGAATGGCAGTGTTGCGTCAATGACTCATTCAGTAATCAGAAAACTTCCTTCCAATGATATGCCGGAACTAGGAAATATCAAGCTAATAGGCAGGACACACAGGGAAAAGTGTATTTTACAAATTTGCCAACTTTTGATGACCACCACTTTTGACGATTGGCGACATGGTTTCACACCTTGGATATAGAGCATACCCGATACAAGATTAATTTTTCCTAACCAAAATATCAATATTTTATGATTAAAATAAATAAATAACTAACTTGCCTAAAAATGTGATATAGGCTAGCCATATTGCTTAAAATAATTTTGGAATGTGCCAATTTCAGTTTAAGAACATGTGTCACACCCTAAATCATTCTCCCTAACTAAATTTATCATTTTTATAAGGCCACATAAACCAATGTAAAGAGAATAAAAGGTAGCACCAGATGGAGAAAGACACCTGATTGGTTGAGCTTGGGATGTCACTCGGTATACAAGCCAGCGCAGAGCATTATATGACACAAAGCTATATGGAAGACAAACTAAGTTATAAATCAGGTCACATTTTGAAACTACACATAGTAAATAAACCTTTAAAATCCACACCCATGTTCAATTAATGTTATTACTCTACTTATTTAAAAAAACAAAAACATGTGTGGCTGTTTCAGTATTTAGATATAACTGGCGTGTACTGGGGAACATAAGCAGTTACATCAAATTACTCCAAGTAGCGACCTTTCTATTCTCTTTACATTTACAATATTTGTCCTCAATGGCCACATTTATTTCTCTTTTTTTTTTTTTTTTTGCAAATTAATTATAATATTCTTCTTTTATCTTGCTAAAGGAAAAAAAATTCTGAACATCATCTAAAGTTATGAACCAGTGTAAACATTCAAACTATCTATTACAACTCAAACCACACAAGTTGTATCTAGATAACGGCATTTTTAAAACAAAATAATGATTTTTTTACTACTGTTCTTCCCCGACTAACTTAACCAATCCCTTCCACGCGCAGATTAAACTATTATTTTGATTAATATTTATGAAACAAACCATTTAAAACCTTATGTTTACGGTCCTGTGTGATTTTGGCGAGTTTTATTTTAATTCTAAAATATAAAATAGGCATTTATTGTAATAAAATAAATAATATAATATGTTCTGTATGAAAGGTTAGCTTCTATCTCAGGTGAAATAATTTAAATTAGAAAAAACTTACACCTAATGTTTACCTAAAAGGTAGCAAGCATACGCTAAGAGTTCAGACTATGCTGCAGCTTTTAAGATGGCCAGTGGCCATACTGTAATTGGTTAAGGTTGTACTTCTACTGTTCGTGGTAGTCTAAATGGATTGTAGGTAGGCCTACATCATAATTTAAGAAAAAACCCATCATCTCCACTATTATAATTGAACCAGTTCCTCTGTTCGGCCAAAAAAATCTTGAAACTCAGATGACCTAGGAAGTTGCAATTTTTCAGCCAAGAAGCCCCAAACCTAAAATATTGTGGGAATACAGGATGACCTAAAATTCCCATGGGGGCCCCCAAACTGTGGCATTTCCAAAAAACCAAAATCGACACAAATCTCTCAGCTTAGTTGATAGAAGATAAGGTTTTTAGTTAAAAGGATACAAAAATCGAAAATTCCCATCAGGGTCAACTAAAAGAAATATTCTCAAAGCCCAGAAGAGCTATACAATTTTGAAATTTTGCAGGCATTTGGCTTCTAATCAAAAAGTTTGCAGGAATACTTGGTTATTGAAAATTAACATGGGGCCTCCCCCAAAAAATGAAAAAGTATATACAATAAATGTTGTTTATTATGAAATCTTTAATTGAGAAAGTTTCACATTCTAAGTGGAGTAAAATATTTTATCTACCGGTAGTATAGTTTTAATTAAAGTTTGCATCACACATTTTGAGGGTCACTAAAAAGATTCTCATTTCCAATTGTCCATAAAAATGCTAATGGGACACATTATATGACCATAAATGAAGCCGTTGATTTTTAAATGGGTAGACTACTATGCTAGTTACTAATAATAATTACAATACACAAATTTTCATACAATTCCACACACACCAAAAAAGGTAAAAAAAATTCTCCTTATCTATAAGTTAGCACATTTAAAAATCTATAAAACTCATTTTTTTACACTATTTTTATCATTAAATCATTGTTGATCTCAGGGGTCTTGGGGTAAAGTGCTCACCTCAAGACCCAATGTTTGTGGGTCCAAACCCATCCGGGGTTGACGAATTTTTCTTATAAGCGATAAAAATTCGTTGATTGTGGCATGTAAAAGAAGGTATGTGAGAATACCTTTCCCGACAAATTGGTAGGCTCTTGCTAATAGAAATTTTTGTGTGCTGATATAATCAGTTGGTTCAGAAAGTGCATTTAAAAATATCTCAAATAAATTAATAAATCATTCTTTAACTAAGAAAATCACTTTCCTTAAAGCTAATAAGTTTTATCTAACAGTTTTCATATATTTAATCCAATTTCCTCGTCGCAATATATATCCCATTAATTTGTTTGTTTTTTAACCATAAAGGCAAAGTTAGTTATAAGTGTGCTCTTAAGAGACGCATCATTATACTTGAAAAATAATTCCCAAAACATCAAATATGACTTCCACCCTAATAGTTGAGGTCAGTGGAATTTTCAAGTACATTAGCTTTCAAGCGCCTTCGGAAAAACAACTAGGCATAGCCTGATTTTAGTTTGCTCTTCACCATAATCATAATACGGTGACATTTTATGTAGAATGTTAAAAAATAAAAATTAAAGAAGGGGCAATTAAAAAAAAGTCTTTAAATTCGTTTTGTTAGTTCCTTAATTGTACTACAGAAATTGGAAGAGCTAAATACATATCCTGATTTCAACAGCTACTTGATATTTGTTTTAACGAAGCTCACCTCAGAAGGTAACATATGAACAAATATTAAATATTTATTTTCATATAATCATTATTGGTGTCATAATATGCTTCATTGGTTCAAGTTTATTTTGTGCGACCAATATATAAAATCAATGTAGGCCCACCATTGCACGAAATAAAATTTTTAGGGTTAGTAACCCCTTGGAAATAGCTATCACCTGTTTGTCAGGGAATTTGATGTTGCAGAGAGAATTCTGGCAATTATTAAAATAATATTTTTTTTATGGTTTTGGTTCTCAAAATGCAACTCTATTAGAAAAACATAACCCACTGATAACTACTAATTTTATCTCCATGTAATGCTATTTTGTGAAGAGCATTAACATTTTGTCTTTAATGATTGTGTTAAGAATTTAACAGAAAACGGTAAACAAAACAATTTTCGGTTATAATGTAAATGTCTGAAAAAACAAACAAAAATTTTTTTAGTTTGTAAAACCTGGACAAGTCGGGGAATCTCAAAACTTGAAAAGTTTATCAATCCTGTCTAAGCATACTAATGTGTTCTATAGAGATGAGTGCAAAAAAAACAAAGTGGCCAGTCGGGGTAACTGAGATGAAAACCAGGAAATGTCAGGGAAGTTAATTTGAATTTTTTGGATCAGGGGAAAATCAGGAATTTTTTTTTTTTTGATTTGGTGGCCAATCTGATTGGAAAGATGGTTTCTACCGTTTTTAAAATGTAAAATTTTATTGGAAAAAATGACCAAGTTTTTCTCAGGGGCTTCTTTGATTGATTTTGAGAAATTCTTTGCTGCACCTGATTTATAACTGTTTGAACATCTTTTTTGTGTGTAGAGCATTCTTTACATGGTTGTTCACTAGATGAGCCGACACGGTCGCTTAGCGGTCTTATCCTAAAGAACAATGTTAAGGCTCACTACCACAAGTTCATGCCTGAGGTAACCAGCTTCATCAAGCAAGAATGTCTCTCGGCGGTGGGCGATCCATCTCCTCTCATCCGAGCGACCGTCGGGATACTAATAACCACCATCGCATCAAAGGGCGAGTTGACGACATGGCCGGAGCTTCTACCTGCCCTTTGCAGCATGCTGGACTCCCAGGACTACAATGTATGCGAGGTAAATAAAAAGAAGGCAGACATGATGCACTTTTTTTAGCACTGTGTCTTGCTACCCGTTTGGGTTGTACGCCTATGTGCTAACTACACAAATTTGTTAAAGATTAGCAAGGTTGAATTTTGGGGACGTACACTCGCATTTGTGTGAAGGGAGAGTGGAAAACAATTTTTTTAAACCACGCTAAGTATACCCAACCAGGATCAAGCCCCAATCTTTCTGTCTTTGGCAGTCTGGTCTAGAACAAGAGTAGTGCCTTAGACCATGCGGCTATTGTAGCGGGTGTGATTCACTGTTAATTTTAATTTCACTAGTGTCAGAATACCTAGCCCATAGGATTAGTCCAAGCTTCAGCTGGAAAACAGGGAGAGCAATGGAAATTTAACGAATAAATAGTAAATTACTGGAATATTGGAATTTGCGGCATTAAACCACAAGCTTTAAATAGTAAGCTGCACATGGAAGAAAAAGTGAACTGAATAATTAAGCATGTTGTTTCAAATTGAATGTATTATACTCCCTTTACCCCTCTATTTCCCCCTTACTAAGACAAAAGTCCCAGGTTCGATTTCTGTGTCCAGGTGTCATTTTTAAATCTAAAGAATAAGTTGCATCCAGTTTTGCTCTCCCAGTAATAGGAGAGAAATAAGACTTATTGTAAATTATTTTTTGATACAGGTGTAAGTTGGTAACATTTTATCCTTCACTGTGTGCAGGGTTCGTTTGGAGCCCTCCAGAAGATATGCGAAGATTCCGCAGAGCTGCTCGACAGCGACGCCCTAAACCGCCCCCTTAACATCCTCATACCAAAGTTCTTGCAGTTCTTCAGGCACTCTAGTCCAAAAATAAGGTCCCATGCCATTGCCTGTGTGAATCAGTTTATCATTAGTAGAACGCAAGCCTTAATGACGCACATAGACTCTTTCCTAGACAACTTATTCCACCTAGCAAGTGATGATGACCCTGAGGTTCGTAAGAACGTGTGTCGAGCACTTGTCATGCTGCTGGAGGTGAGGATGGACAGACTCATCCCCCACATGCACAACATAATAGAGGTAATTCTTACTAAGCTATTATGGCTGGCTTGTTGCTTTCCCTAATACTTAAACTTAATTCATATTAAATACATACTAAATAATATTATATTTGTAAGAAGGTAGAGGAAAGGTGGATAGAAACACATAAAAGGGGACAGACACAATATGGCTTTTACAATGAAAATATGTTCACACTTTAAATTGCTCCCACTGGGCCAAGAGCTAATGGGTGCCTTTTGAAGAAAATCGATCGTTACCCCCATTCCTCCGACCTAGGTTTCATTCATTCATTCATTCATTCATTCATTATATTTTTCTATCCACCTTTCCTTATAGAGATATACTATCTTCTATATAATATATAATTTTTTTGTTTTTTTTAAAATTAATTGAAGCATGCGGCCTAATAAGGGTCTATGTTACGTTTAAACACATGTTGAGTTTTTGGTGGAAAATAGGTCTACATAAAGTCCTCTTACCACCCAATAAAGTAGTTTTATTATTTTCCTTGGGATGTCAGCACAAATCATTGTTTGTCTTCATAGCACCGCCACTTATATTTGCTCTGGAATAAAGGTCTATATGCAGTAGTAACGTTGTGTGCTCCGGGCAGGCTATGCCATATTTTCCCTGCGTGTTTTCTTTATTAATTTGTACACAAAATGTTCAATACTTTGTGGTACTGTATTTCTTCCATTAAAAGGTGATTGTGTGAATATCCTTATTTGTTGCTGCCCAGTAATTAAACAAACTGAAACAATATTAGCTGTTTCAGACTCAGAAAATTAATGTTTTAGCACTCGATATTATTTTATTTTACTTTATATACAATTAAAAAACTAAGTCTATTATTATTTATTAATAATAATTATTGTTATTATTTTTGTTATTGTTATTGTTATTCTTCTTCTTCTTAATGTTGGAATATTTTAGTTTGGTGACAAAACAAGATATTGCATTAGTGTACTATATATTTTCATTTTCTTAAGTTAATATAAAACCATTGTATAGTATTGTGTTAAAGAAAAAATCACAAAATGACACAATATGCATGAGTGTAAAAAAGAGTAACTAAAGCATCAATGATTAACCTATTTTACTATGGGATTAAATCCAAAATATATTCAGGAATAATTAAATATATGTAGCCGAGCTGAATTTCATATTTTTATATTTAAAAAGTAATAATTTCTAAAGAAAGGTTGCAAAAAAGGACAATCAGCTCACACCAGAAAAGAGTGACAGCAGATATCTTTAGACTTTCCGAGTCTAACACTTTAGTTCTGAGCAAAGGGTGTCAAGTTTGATTCCTGGGATGGCTGAAAAATGTATCATTGGTGAATGGTGATATGTGAGTTTCCCACCTCCCATTGATGAAATGACGGCTGGGGAATGTTGTGTATGTTATAGAGTCAAGTTAGTTTATAAGCCGCATGCTGATATAGTAAGCTGGTTCAGAAAGTGCACGTTAAATACTTCTAATAAATTAAAAAAGAAACAATTTAGACTTTTTGGGTTGAGTGCAGTGTATTGCTCCACCTTTTGTTTATACTGGTGTTTACAATTTGTATCTTTTTTTTTGTACAGCTATCTTATTGACAAGTTTTGCAGTCAGGAGTGAAATTTCCTCAAGGCTAGCCTGTAAGGTTGTGCCAAGTCAAGTCTGTTTTCTTAATGCTCTGTATCCTGCATTGTGGTGTAATTCAATGTAAGACCTACTTTAAAATGAATCTATATTAAATATAAAATGTTTCAGTACATGCTGATGCGAACTCAAGACCCCGATGAAAGTGTAGCTCTAGAGGCCTGCGAGTTCTGGCTTTCGTTGGCTGAGCAGCCCATTTGCAAGGAAGCTCTTGCTGCTCACCTCAGTCGCTTGGTACCTGTGTTGGTTCGAGGGATGAAGTACTCTGAGATAGATGTCATCCTTCTCAAGGTAAACTTCATAATTTTCTTTCTCTTTTGAAAAATTTGTTGTAAATCACAGAAATTTGAAATATCTTTAAAATAAACATAAATAATATACTATTCCATTAAGGTTATATTTATGCTTTGTCCATAAAGCGTTTCGGTCAAATTTATGTGAAGTAATTTATTTCGTAACTTTAATTTATTTTAATTAGAGGTGGGCTAGGTACACTATTTTATTAATATAAATATTCATTTTAAATATAAATATGACTTATAAAAAATGGTGAATTTAACTAAGTGTAATTTAATTTTTAAATTGCAATATAAAGTAAAAACAATATGGGTGGGTGATTAGTCATTTTCCACTTTGAGTCATGTTTTAATTAAAATTCTTTTTTTTTTCAGAGTTAAGGTAATATGGAGAAACGTGTGCTAGAAATATTTTAAGTGTGCAACTTATTGCTTTTTAACTAGACTAAAGGAAATATTGATGGACTACACTTGATATGAAATAATATCGTCTAAAATTTGAATCAAATTAACTAGGATTTAAATTTTCAGAAAAAATAATTAAATACTCAAATTTTTCAAGTTTTGTAAGAAATGTTGAGATCAAACAGCCACTATAACTCTATTTTTGAAATATTCAAGCACTAAAACACCCTTTTATTTGTTATAATGCATTCTGATGTTTTAATTTAATGATCTTTTGTCTGGTTGTTAAGTTTCTACAATAGTGATGTGCAAGACTATTATTAACTATTACAAGAACTCTGAAACAAGTGGTAACTTAATATTTGATATATTTAAAAAAAAATTTTTCATCTTGAATCTTATATTTTCTTGAATCCTTGAATCTCAAGTATCCTTCATGGTTTGAAGGCTTCGAGATTTTGAAGCTCCTATCCCTACTGTTTAGTCATGAAGATCAATTTAAATTATGAAAAAGAAGTATATGTTTTACATATTATATGTCCTCAAATAAACATGATAGAATTCTAGAAAAAGATTCACAAATAAAAGTAAAAATACTATCACACATTCACAAACACCTCAAGCACTTCTTGAGGAATATGCCGTGTGTCATCGAAATATTCAAGTGTGTGTAAATGTGGGATGTATGTATTTTCACTTTAATTTGTTCTTCATTTTCTAAATTAATATTGGAATTGTTTAGTGACCTATTATTAAAACATTCTCAAGGCACTTTATTTCACACTCGAAATTTATTTTAACTTTATTTGAGCTTGGAGAAAATATTTCCTATGTTCAATTTGGCTTTGCTCTTAATTGTAAAGGTGAACTTGTCACACTTCTAGCCTACTTCAAACTACTAAAGTTTAACTCAAAATCTCACACACCAATTTCTCTAAAGCCTTAGAGAGAATTAATACCTTAATGAGGACACGTGATGAAGATGCAAAAAGAAATAATCCCAAGGAGAAATATAGATCTGAAGTTTGGAGAGAAAAGGCTGCATATGAGATATGGTAGAAGCAGATCAGCAAGTGTGCGAGTGAGAGGAGCAGACGATAACAATTTGTGCGAGTGAAAGGAGCAGACAATAACAATTTGTGCGGGCGAGAGGAGCAGACGATAACAATTTGTGCGTGTGAGAGGAGCAGACGATAACAATTTGTACGTGTGAGAGGAGCAGACGATAACAATTTGTGCGAGTGAGAGGAGCAGACAATAGCAAGTGTGCGAGTGAGAGGAGCAGACGATAATAATTTGTGCGAGTGAGATGAGCAGACGATAATAATTTGTATTGTGCGAGTGAGAGGAGCAGACAATAGCAAGTGTGCGAGTGAGAGGAGCAGACGATAACAATTTGTGCGAGTGAGATGAGCAGACGATAACAATTTATGTGAGTTAGAGGAGCAGACGATAACAATTTGTGTGTGTGAGAGGAGCAGACAATAACAATTTGTGCGTGTGAGAGGAGCAGACGATAACAATTTGTGCGAGTGAGAGGAGCAGACGATAGCAAGTGTGCAAGTGAGAGGGGAAGACAATAGCAAGTGTGTAAGTGAGAGGAGAAGACAATAGCAAGTGTGTAAGTGAGAGGAGAAGATGATGGCATGTGTGCGAGTGAGAGATAGGAGCGGACAAATGACGGCATGTGTGCAAGTGAGAGAGAGGAGCGGACAAATGACGGCATGTGTGCGAGTGAGAGAGAGAAGCGGATAAATGACTGCAGTAAGGGTGAAAGAATCTTTGAAGGTCAGCTGGAGACGTAGCCATTTTGCTAAACTGACCCGGGCACTCACTGAAAACAATTCATGGTGGTGGCAGTACCTTACTTTTCACTCATTTATCATGCTAACTTACTTGTGTTGTTTCCAGGGTGATGTAGAGGATGATGAGATGATCCCGGACCGTGAAGAAGATATCAGGCCCAGGTTCCACAAATCTCGAACTCACACCATCAAGCACTCAGAGGAGAATGGGGAGGAGGAAGATGACGACGATGATGGCATGGATGATGACAACTCATTATCTGACTGGAATCTGCGTATGTGCTTTTTGCTGTTTATTTTAATCAGAAATAGGTCAAATACAATTTTTTTATATAATTAGGAACATAAGAAATGGGAATGAACCTTGATAAATTTATTACAGCATGCATACATTTAGTTAAATTATAAACAATACTCAAGGGTCTATTTAGTTTTTCTTGGGGCTGAACTACCAATAAGCAGTATTAGGAAAATGATAGAGCACAAATAAAAGTAAAAACACATATTTACACACTTCAATATTTTGATGCTATTATAACATCTTCCTCAGGAAGTAGTAGTAATTAGATTGGACAGGATGTTGTCTTCAGTGATGCCAACTTGATTGGTATGGATGAAAACTTCTCTGGTGGAGTTGAAATTGTGTGAATGTTTCTCTATTACTCAATGGATGGTAGGTGGTGCCTCTGGGTTGGAATTTGCGAATATTTAGCTTGGGTGGTTTTCTAGACTTTTTGATCCATTTATGTTAAGAAGATGAGAACTGGCACATAATTGGATCACAAAGTCTAGAAAACCACTCAAAATAATATTCGTTTGGGGTAAAGTGCTCAGCTCAGGCAGGACCTGATGTGGGTGGGTTTAAACCCAGCCGAGGTCGATAGACAAATTTTTATTGAGTTATAAAAATCTGTAGCCCAACTTCCTTCGGAGCGGAAGTAAAGCCCTCGGTCCTATGTTTATTGTGTCTTGTAAAAACCTTTCCCGGCAAAATTGATTGGTCCATTTTATCCTTTGCTGGGATTTGAAAGCTAATAATTGAGGTATCTAAAATAGTGATACTATATTGATTCTCTATTCTTTATACCGGTGAGAATTGAAGGTATTCAGCTTAAAGGGTGTGCCACAAAATTTTACTAGGTGTGCTAAAAAATTCTGGACATTATTTATTGTTGATGACAAAATAATTAAAAGCTATTCCATTCAATATCAATGTCTTGTTTCTGCTTCCAGGAAAATGCAGCGCCGCCGCTCTTGATGTGTTGGCCAACGTTTTCAGGGAAGAATTGCTACCGGTTCTTGTTCCTATCCTGAAGGAAACCTTGTTCCACCAAGAGTGGGAGATCAAGGAATCTGGGATACTTGCTTTAGGAGCCATAGCAGAAGGTGAGATTTTATATTGTGACCCCACACACTACTATATAGAGCATACTTTGTATCCATTGTTAGGGGTCGCCCATCAACTCAGTGATACAGTCTGCTCGAAATCGTAAATTTACACAAACACTATTGCACATGGATCATTTCTGATTATATATCAATGGAGATAAAGAGTTAATAGATATTCCTAATACAGAACATTGTTGAAATGTTAAAATGTTATTTGGATGGAAAAAAGTACGTTTAAAAAGCTATTTTTGACCATATTAGAATGACTTCACAGCTAAGCACTGTGCACAAATCTTTATTCTGTCTTAATAGGGACATACTGTAGTTATTAACAATAAACTTTTTCGCTTGGTCCCACATGGACACCAGGTAAAATTTCTAGTAATCATTCAAATACGAATGCACTGCACACATTTCTGGCATAACTTTTTTTTTCTTTTACCTTTATTTCCCATACTTTTCGCGAGCCGGGAGCTGAGTTGGGCCTGCTATGATGCACGCTCTTAACCACATAACACTGTTTGGAAGGGAGAGAGAACTATAATGTCTTCTCAGTGTCATATGAGTGATTAATAACCCTGATCTCTAGACAACTCTTGGATAGCATTGGACTACTAAGCCAAAGATCCTGGATTTGATCCTTGAGTCTAGATGTCATTTTCTATTCAAAGAATATTATAGTTTTGTCGAATCTACTATTTTACGAATCCGAATGGTGAATCTCCAATTTATCTTTGAATCCGAATCTTGGGAAAAATTATGAACATCGGAGGAAATATAATTATAATATAAATAGTAACTAAATATTAACATTCTTTCTTATTATACATTCATTATAACACTCAAACATTCAGGTAATTGTTAAATTACAAGTCCGGGGCCTGTCTATTAAGTTCAACATATAATTATAATTGGTTTTGAGCCACGAATGAACAGTATTAGAGCCCTTAAATAAATTTCACTTGAAAAATTGAAAAAGTATTTAAAATAATATCTCTTTTTGAGTATTTGATTCTCCAAGCTGAAATTTTCTTGAGTCTTGAATATTCCTTAGGATTTGAGGGTCCCATCACTAAAGAATATTTAGAAGGAATGACAAAATATATAATTTCCAAGTGTTTAGCCCATGTTGACACATCTAAGTCTTTGACCTAGTTTTGATTGTTCTATTGTTTTGTTTTTTTTGCAGGCTGTATGACAGGGATGATTCCTCACCTGACAGAACTGATCCCCTACCTTATCAACTGCTTGTCAGACAAGAAGGCCCTCGTGAGAGCCATCACGTGCTGGACGCTCAGTAGATATTCACACTGGGTGGTCAGCCAACCCCATGACAACTACCTCAAACCTCTCATGACTGAGGTGGGTCTTTTAATGCACCCACAATTAGGAACTAAAAAAATTACTGTATTTCTTTGATTGTAAGACACAGCTTAATTTTTCAGTACTACCAAAAGAAAAGAAAAAGCTATGATCCGAATAAAAATAAAAGGCTAAAATACCCAATATCTTAAAGAATTATTTTTATTACAGAATTCAATTTACTAACGACAATAGAAGTTATGTTAATCATCATTTTCCTCTGAAATCAGTTTGATTCTTCTGAGCTATCCATATCTGCATCTGAATCAGTATTAGAGGTGTTTTTTTCCACATATAGAGTCTGGTTTTTATTTATCCACAATATAGCATCCGAACCACCGATAGCATTAGCCAAAAAAAGAACTGCAATTCTAAGATGCACCTAGTTTTTAGAGACGTTTGAATGGGAAAACAGTGCATAGTTGTTGAAGGATAAAAACTTTTCTGGGGGACTATAGGGTAAAATATAAATACAATTTTAAGTTAAAATTACAATTAAATTTAATTTTCTTTCCAACATATCACTTCATCATTTTTATTTTTTTAGTACTACATCTGTTCGGGCAATACCAAATGTTTTAATTTTGTTAGTGTGTTAAGGAGTGTACTCGGATATGTGTGGAGGAAAAGTGGAAAATTATTAGGAAAAGCTATTCTCAGCACACCCGTCAAGGTTTTGAAGGAAGTTTTCCTAATGCTATTCTAGAGCTTAGAACAGTTTTCTCACTCTCAATAAGAGCTTAGAACAGTTTTCTCACTAAAACAGTTGTTTCTTTCTACATATCATTTTTACACAAATTCTAGGTACCTGTCTGGGTAATCCACATGTAATTATTATAATGAGGTAAAAATGAGAGGTGGATTTTAAATTAAATGTATCTCAGGGTGTCCAGTGACCTGGAAAACGGAAAAGTCAGGGAATTTGCTTGTTCAGGGAAAAGTCAGGGAATTTAATTAAATTTCTGGAATTTTCAAATAATAATCACTAAAAAAAATACTAACATTTTATTTACACTAGTCAAAATTACATTTTTTGACGATTTAATACACACCACAATATCTTTTAACACAGTTGAACATACTAATTTTAATTCTCAAAGTCAACATGGGATTTTTGTGTGTTATCCATATTTCCATCCTTCTACTTCGCGTCTTTATTTTTAAACTCTATTTGTGCAAAGCAATATTTTAATGTATCAATATAATCTCACTGAAATCTAACTCAAATCGCTCTACCCAAGAGCCCATCACTTTAGGCTGTAACCCTTCATAAAGTGTCATAATTTCAGAGTGTGTATGTGTTTAAAAATATTATTGCATTGAGTGGTGATCTTAATAAAAGTTGGAAAAGTTGTAAATTGGTTCTGGAAAAGTCGGGGAATTTTAAAATATGGTTTGGCTGGACACCCTGTACCTGCATTTGTGTGGATAGAGAGGGAGAAATCATCAACCGTTTCCAGCCTATAGCCGGGTCAGTTTAGTAAAATGCCTCCATCTTTCTTTATTGTTCCGCCATCCTTTCTCCTTTAATTACTTCCATTCTTCTCTTGCTTGCACACTTTCTGTTATATACTCCTTCCAGTTCTTGGCGTCCTTTGCAGTTTTTTCCTACATACTTTTACCCATATCATCTCAGTCTTGCTTCCTCTACTATTTCATGTTCTCCCTGTACCCCAACTCTTTGCCGGGAGGGAGAAACCATTTAGATAAAATGCACATTCAGTATTTCCCAACTTATGTACAGTCTGAATTTGTGATATGACAGACTATGTATCCCCTAGCCTTGTTATGTTGCAGCTGTTGAAGAGGGTGCTGGACGGGAACAAGAGGGTTCAGGAGGCCGCCTGCTCAGCCTTCGCCACCTTGGAGGAAGAAGCATGCACTGAACTGGTGCCCTACCTTGGCTTCATCCTGGAAACTCTCGTCTTTGCGTTTAGCAAGTACCAGGTCTGTACTCTTTTATCCTTGAGATCTCTTTATCAACTCTAAATTTTTAGAAAACAGAATAGGCTTAATTCTCACATAACCTTGAGCCTTTGAAAAATAGAATAGCTTGACTTTGACACTTCAACAACAAAGATAACTCGGCTGAACTAGGATGAGTCTAGCAATATGGAAACAAAACACTTTTGTTTGTTAAAGTTTATTTATTTTATGGACGAAACCTTAAAATCCTTAATATGGGATTGATTTTCTTCAAGAGGCAGCCATTTATTTGTCCAGTGGGAACAATATAAAATGATAAATGTGATCTTATTTACACTTTAATTCCCTGTTGTGTGTTCCTATCCCTCTTGTACTTCCACATCATCATCATCATCTGTGGCCGGGTCACTTTGGAAACATATACTGTATTGGCCCAAATATAGTATGGTCTCTTATATAATATGACCCTAATATTTTGAAGGTGTTCTACATGAAAAAGGGGGTCCGAGTTTCAATCCTCGGTCACGGCACAGATTTATCTGATTGCTAAACCCTTCCTTCACCTCTGACAAGACGTGTATTAATCACAACTTGTAAATGTGAGTAATGCCAGGACTCCACCGTGGTTCGGATTCCACGTTAAACTGTAGGTCCTCCATTTCATCTCACAATCACCCTACCATCACACATTAGCGTAAGTGCGTATAACCCGAACGGGTAGTAAGACGCAGTGCTAATAATAATAATAATAATAATACATGAAAAATAAAAAGTCTCCAATATATCAGGGTTCCTACGGTCTGGAATGTCAGGGAAAGTCAGGGAAAAAAATTAAAGTCAGGGAAGCTTAAGAAAAGTCAGGGAAATGTCAATTCATGTCACTTTATTTTCATCGGAAATTTTAAAGCCGCAGAAGGAAGGTGTTGCCAAAAGTGAAAGTAGTGTAGTGGCTCGAAGAAACCCTAACACTTTTGTTATGAAAGATAATATAAATAAGGTGGAAGTCATTTGGGCTTTGCAAGTTGTTGACAATAAAATGTATTTCAATTCGTGCAATAATTTAAGTACAATTTTTCAGTTTGTTTCTCGAGTGTTCCATTGCCAGTGCCTTTACTCTTTGAGAAAAGGCTGCATATTTCATTGTGCATGGCTTGGCTCAATTTTTTCAGAACAATTTACTGGACTACCTAAAATCATGTAACAACTTTGTAATTTGTTTTGATGAGGCATTGAATAAAGTTATTCAAAGAGGGCAAATGGACATTGTATTCAGATTCTGGGACAAGGAAAATCATAAAGTTGTCAGTCATTGCTTGGACAGTGTTTTTTTCGATAGAAGCACCGCTGAAGAATTACTTAAGCATTTCTCTGATGGTATTTCTCCTCTTCCAGTCTCTAAGTTTATACAAGTGTCAATGGATGGCCCAAATGTCAATCTAAAGTTTATAACGCTTCTTCAGGAACACATAAAATCTGTCACAGACAATGAAGTATGTATTTTGATAAATCTGGGGACATGTGAGCTTCATGTTGTTCATGGTTCCTTGAGAACAGGAGTGGAACCTGTCAATTGGGATATACATTGCTTATTGTGTCACACGTACTACCTGTTCACTGACTCTACAGCTCGTCAAGCATTGTTTACCCAGTTGACAGGGTGTACAACTTTTCCTTTGAAGTTCTGTGGTGTGCAGTGATTAGAGAATGCAACGTTCTTTCAAAAGGCATTACAAATATGGGACCACGTTAAGTTTCACAAAGAAGAAAAGCTTCCTAAAACAAAACCTGTAGGGATACTGAAAAGAGCAGCCTGTGATCCATTCCTGAAGTGTAAACTAGCTTTCTGCAAAACAATTGCAGATGGATTTCAGCTTTTCCTTTTTGATTGGGTTTGATATATTTTGTTATTTTTCCATCATTTTCCCTGAACTGATTGGCAAGACGTCTGCGTTCTTATTCTTCCATGAGAGGTGAGGCAAGGTCGGCTGTAGGGGAGGAGGAGACAGAAATAAATGTAATTAAATTAATATTTCCAAATGAATAGTACCATAAAATTATAGTGGAAATTTTGTGAGAAGTTGGTCAGGGAACTTGGGAAAATAGTCAGGGAAAAGTCAGGGAGAATTTTTTTACAAATACTGTAGGAACCCTGTATATGTAAAAGTTTAACAAATTTGACAGTTTTATTAGGCCTTCTGAATGTTTATCTTGCTGTGCAAGCACTCCTAAGATTTTAATTTTTCCTCCAGGTTCTAATTCTAGCCCCGGAAACATGAAATTTTTTTAGCACATTATTTGTTAGTTGTGCCTCACTTATTGCTGTTTATTTAAAAAAAATCATATCATAGCATCTTTTCATTCCCTTGTTTACTTGAGATGCCAAGGAAGCCTTCTTTTAAACATGAAGACTTGCATGTGGATCTGCTATGGTTTTTTAAAAAAAATCAGACACTCAGCACAGATTCTTCCACCAACACTGACCAACTGATTACCAGTAGAATTGCACTGAAGGGTAGAAATCCTCTCTCTCTGACTGAGTTTATTATTTATTACACATAAATGAGCTTCATGTTTGACTTTAAGTTTATTGCTAAACACACATGTGCACGCTGATTCCTGCCGGCCACTACATTTCCAGCATGCTATAAAATTGACCTCTCTAGGAATCTGATGGGTTTTTTTCTCTGAAGGTTAGACTGCATTTACAATAAGAGTACAGTTTAAGGAAGGACATTTTTAGTAGAAAAACGTTGCACTATATTCGGGCCAATACATTATATATGTATTGATAAGTACTCTAAATATGCAGTAGTGTTTTAAATATTATTTGTTATATTTGGAACATAATACAGGAAAGGAGTATAGAATACATTTAATGGAACAGACACAATATGGCTTTTGCAATAAAAAGAACAACACAGTTCACACTTTACATTGCTGCCATTGGCCAAAGAGTTAATGGCTGCCTCTTGAAGAAAATCGTATACCATGTTATCTAAAATTTGAGATTGCTACTTTAAATTATTATATTCTTTTTGTTAAGGGAGTTTAGTTTTATTGGCTAAAATTCTAGAGAAAATATTATTTTTTAATTACCTTCATCTAAGTTTTTTTCTTTGTAGATTTTCATGGGCTAGTAATATTCTCTCTGAGGTAAGGACGTATCTTTTATTCAGGGTCATCTTTATCGTCGGGATAATATGGTACACATAGACCTCATGAATATTATATTTCTTAATTTGGTTTGACAAAGTTCAGGAAAAGAGTATAGTAACCAATTCACCATGATAATATTTAATAAATACATTGTGATGTTTCAGCACAAGAATTTGTTGATCCTCTACGACGCCATTGGCACGCTGGCAGACTCTGTGGGCCATCACCTGAACAAACCAGACTACATCAACCTGCTGATGCCTCCACTAATTCAAAAGTGGAACATCCTGAAGGATGAGGACAAGGATCTGTTCCCCCTCCTGGAATGCCTATCGAGTGTGGCGACAGCCCTGCAGTCAGGCTTCTTACCTTACTGCGAGCCTGTGTACCGACGCTGTGTCTCTCTGGTGGAGCAAACACTCAACCAACATATTGTAAGCTTAATATTGTCTTAGGCTTTGCTTCAAATTCAAATTTAAAAAATGGACATCACACACTCCTACTATTTCCTCTGGTCCCAATTTCTTTTTTTCACAAAGATTTGAATTTTGGATTCTTAGTTAAAATTATATTCAAATTTGTAAAATAGAGCTGTCCACCCAACTCTGATTATATACCAATACTCTACATCAGGGGTGCAGAATTTGTTCAGATATCCAATATTTTATAGAGACTGAAGGTAATAAGGATTATTGCCTACTACATAGTTTGGGAAATTCAAATTCAAACATATTTTTAATCATAGTTATTTTTATAGTACCTACCTTATAAAAAAATTAAGTTGTTTCCCAGAAATGGCAACCTTCCCATTTCCTTGTATGTGTTAGATATTGTTATTAAATGCTTATTGATACCAGTAGGCTTACCGGTACCAACATTTAATTTTACATCTTGAGAGTAAGAGGCAATGGAGTGTAACTCCGGGAGTTGATTTAATTGTTTATTTTCATAGACTTTTTGTTTTTTTTGTAGACTCGCCACTACTGCAAGGTCTCTCACTATCAACCATACTAAGGGAAATACTATCACTATTTATGACTGAGTTTTTCCTGATCACATAATTTACGTTTTACAAAACTTGCAATACTCCCTTGATTCTTACTTCTAGGCTTTCCTTGGGGATATCCGAATTTATCACATCTGCCACGCACAATAAGCACAGTTGACGGCTTGTTTGCTCTTAAAAGTCGACATAATAAACATTTGTTTCACTAAACCAGCTAATTTTTTATAAACATTTATCTATTGTACAATGTACAAACCTTAATAGGTCCACTAAAAAAACAATTTCATGGTTACACAATTATTACAATATGCATGTTACGAGTTTAAATAAACTGCGCGCACATCGGTGTGTAATTAGGCCACGATATAACGGGTGATTGATTTAGAACTAAAACAAAACATCGCTCACCCTTCCCTACCCTCCCTCGGCTGCCCGACATAGCTACCAAACACCCACAGTAGGGTAGGTGACTGATGACTCATCACTCAATCACGCCATTAGCCAGGCTGAATTATTAGATTTTTCCTTTGCCCCTTATCTCAAACTCTGACTTCTTATCTAGAATTCTGACACATTATCTTAGCCCCTAGACACCGCAACTCTTAGTGCTTACACTGACACTACGTCACTATGGTGCATTCTGATAGTGCCGGTGTGGTGTTGAGTGTCATTGGCCTTTGTTTTTCATACAAATTGAACTACCATATCAGAACCAGAATGTACTAAAAACGTCAATGAAATTTTTGGACTTTTTCCTGTCCCAAATTACCCCAGGACTGCTTTAATTTCCCTCGAACCTCGTTTGCGCATTCATACATATTCGGCACCCCTGCCGTATATATTCGAATCTAAGAAGAGTTTTTTCCCAAATTTGTAGCTTCACAATCTAGGGGTCTTAGAATCGCAGACTAAGGAATGGGCTAGGTCTACATCAAAAGGTAACATTTTACATATTTATCTAATATTAATACAATAGTGCAGAGCTTCCATTTTTAGAGATTTTATCCATTTTTGTGGATTTTAAAGGTTTGACGTAGATCACAAAATATTTGGTCATTTTCACAAATTTTTAGGCTATTTTTTAGGTTATCGTTAAAAATAACTACCTAGATGTGGCTCGATACGATACTCGATACCACTATTTAGTAATTAACACGGTTAACTTCTCAAATGGGTTGGGTCAAGTGATGGGAATTATCTAGTTGAATTTTATTTCATTGTGCTGTTTTTTTATTACTTTCCAATTACTTCACTACGATATTAAAAATTCACCCATTCACAATAATAAAAATAGATTTAAAAACAAATAATGAATTATTAAATTGTTACATCTTTAAGTCTTAAAATTTTGCCTGCATAGCTAGAGCTTGTCAAGTAATACGTGATGAGAAAATTCAAATTTATTTTAAACAAACAATCGATAGTACCTGGAGTTTACTAGACAATTTTGGCTATGCCAAACTTGAGTTTTAATTTGTGCAACTCCACAAAATATCTAACTTTTGAATAATATCATGTCAATTATTATCTTTGATTAGATGTTCCTAGAGCGTCGGTTTTGAAATAAGAATAAAGATGCTTGTTTAATTATCACATATATTTTACGCTTGGCTGTTATGGCTGCAGACTTTTACAGTAATTCATAGCAGACGTGTTTATGGTTTAGATTTTTTGTAACTTGTAACTTGTAACTTTAGAAAAACAACAGTGTGTTGTATATTTGTCCTTTGATTTCTTCCTATATCTCTCAACTTAATTTTTTTTTTCCTGTGTATCATTGTGAAAATGAATGTGTCACGTTTTAGAAGCTAGCGTGTTAATAGTCAAGTCCAATGTTCGTATTTAGGGCAAGTAGGTTATGTATGAGACTAGAATTTTTACTAAAGATTATTATTTGTCATGATAAAAATTAAGTTCTCATTGTTTTTATGAAACTTTTTCAAAGTTAACCTTATTATGCAAAAGCAATATTTGCAACAAAAAATAAATTCCTTAGCAATTTTGCAACCCTAATTAGATTTTAAGTCAACATAGGTGTTTTGTTTTGTAAATAAAAAACCATTTGTTAACATTAAAAAATAAGTCTACCATAATTATTATTTTCTTCATTCATGATTTAATAAATACCACTTTAAAAAAATCTAACCAGAACCACTGAAAAACTGGGGGTCGTCTTAGATTCGGATGGATACGGTAATTATTTACTTACCCTCCTTGTTCTCCAGGCCAACACCCAGAACCCTGAGCAGTTTGAGGCACCAGACAAGGATTTCATGATAGTGGCACTGGACCTGCTCTCGGGGCTGGCCGAGGGACTAGATGGTCACATTGAGAAATTGGTTATCAACTCTAACATCATGCAACTTCTATACCAGTGCATGCAGGATCCCATGCCAGAGGTGCGACAGAGCTCCTTTGCTCTTCTTGGGGACCTCACCAAAGCCTGCTTCCAACATGTGCTGCCCTGTATATGTAAGCAGTTTATATTCTACAAATATTTGACACCAAATGTCTATACAGTGAATTCTCCCATAGCGGACACCTCTGAATAGCGAAATCTTCTTTATAGCGGAGAGTTTAAATTTCCCTGGCAAAATAACATGGCCTCTTATGGTGAGACAACTTCCCAAGAATGGAAATTGACACTGCTAGAGATGCGTATTTATGCTTAACAATCTCTAGAAAGTGGACAAAAATTGAAAGCAACTATACATATATTTTACTTTAGGAATGTCATTGTCTCGAGTGAAATGTGAGCAGTGCTTGCTGCCTTACCCATCTTGTCGAAGTTTCTCAAACAGCTTATACAGAAATGACTAAGGTATTTCAAGGTCATAACTTTCACTCCTTCTCGAGTCATTAGCAGGAGTTGTTTGAAATGTTTAGTTTGTACTCGTGCACTCTTAATGAATAAATTTGTGACTCTTCTGAGTTATAATTTTACTAAAGTGGTATGTTTTGTCTCTTCTTAAAATGTCTCAAAAACATAAGCATTTAACTTCGAAAGACAAAATAGAAGTTGTGAAAGTGGGTGAGAAAGTAAAGATCAGTGTTCCTGATTTGGCCATTAAATTGGACGTGGGGAAGATCCAAATCAGTGACATTCTGAAGAATCAAAACGAAATTTTGGAATCTTGGGCCAAAAACGAAAACCAATTAAATTAATGAGCATTTCCAAAAATCCAAGGATAATGTGACATTTAAATGGTTCTGTCTTGCTGGGGCCAATAACATTCCTTTGTTTGGGACATTAATTCATGAAAAGACATTTGAAATTGCTAAAGAGTTGAGTTTAAGTGACTTTAAGGCTTCTGCTGGTTGGCTGTAAAAGTTTCGAACTAGACAATTAAATAATTAAATTTATTTCTTTTACTTTTCGTCATATAGGCCGTTTACATTATACCATGTACAATTTTTCTTTTATGAGTCAGCCTGCATACAATACTGCACAATGCAGTAATTATGTACAGTTGCCCTATGACTTCTTTGGTGCTGTCAGTCAGCTATGAAAAGTTACCAGACCAAATTAAACTCTACACTGAACCATATGATCTGCAATGTACCTAGTCACTTCTCCTCCTCACCTTCTCAGCTTATTATCGGTCCACGGCAGTCAGTTTGATTGGTAGAGCATCTCGGGGTAACTTAATATTATGGTGGGGGTAGAGGACATCGCTGATTAAAGAAATGGAACTTGTGAAGTAGAAGTTTTATTATGGAGAAACATTTAAGACATTTGCACTAGGTTACTTAAGGTAAAGATGAAACAGAATACTTATTACATGAAAAGATGATAAAATAATTAATGCCGTGGGCCTTTAGCCACATGGCCTAGTCTTCCTCCAACCCATCTCTAAGCACGTATTAGAACTTTACAATACCCGTCCTTTCTACTCGCGTGCTGATCGGGAAATCTCCCAGCACGTCCTATCGACTCGCGTGCTAATTAGGAAGTTTTCCAGCACGTCTTCACGACTCGCGTGCTGAACCGAAAGTGCCTTGCATCTGACGCTTCCCTTCTACTTAGGGTCAAAAACAGACGCTTAATCGGGGATGCTGATTGGCTAGCAGTTCGCGCCAAACCTTCCCTTTCCACTGTGAGGCCACACGTGCAAGACACAGGTGCACCTCACAGCTTCCGGGTACTGATAAGATTAAAAAGCAAGTTAAAAGTAAAAGTAATAAATTTGGATGAAGCTAAGATTCCCACAAAGACTTTACACAAATGAATAATACTAGATTTAAAAGTTAAAGGCCGAAAAATGAAGTTAATGATTTGAAATTTAAAACAAATATTGCTTACAACTTTGGTTAAGATTTAGACAACTTATATTTAATATTAAACCCAACACTTAGATATGATTAAAACATTTGATTCTAACATATAGCTTAAATTAGGCCTAGACGAATGGAAAACAATAAGGTGTTATAAATTTAGTACTTCAGTATGATCCTATTAACATGTAAATAATGTCAAACTAATTTAGTTATTTAAAAGAAATGGTCTAGAGACCTGACCACTTTACAGCAAAAACATGTGTTTAACATCTGTCACTTTTGACAGTCAAAATTTAGGTCTATGGAAGAAACATATAATATGACAATTTTATTTATTTTTTATTTATTGTTGACCTTGATATGTTGATGTTAGACCTAGTATTGATTATTAATTTTTTCTACAATATTAAACCTTTTAAAAAAATTTGTCATTAATTCCCATATTAGTTTTCATTATTAAATTATTTTAACTAATCAATTTTTTTAATCTATAAATAATTATTTGTTTTTATTTTTACTAACATTATAAATGTGAAAAATAGTATTACACATTCGTTATGAACTGGCTTGTACCTTAAGTGTTTTCCAATGAGGTCGCAAGAACTTCTTCTATATCATCATATTCTTCGTCCTCATCTTCATCGTCTTCAGCCAGGTTAATGATGATAGGTGGGTGGGATCAAATAAAAATAACACTGTAAGGCCTACTGACAACTCAAAAGCTAGCCTATTTTAAAAAATCTATTTCAGATTCACTACTCTTAAATAGTTATAAATATAAAGTCTCTAATAAAACTACAATACAACAACTTGAAATCTTAGTCTGGTATTTATTTAATCAACACTGGAGAAAGACTCACTAGTATTTTTTATTACACTTTACAGATTTTTTTGGAATACTATAAAAATTCTAAAACCTAGAGGTTTACCCTATAATGCAACACAACACAATCTTGAGGTTAAAAGATATATTTTATAGTCTTTATATACAGACTTGAATTTTCGAATAATTTATATTCATCACTGAGAAACACTCGCTATTTTTTTATCACACGCTTCAATGTTATATTAGATAAATAATTATTCAAAGATCACTAAAAAAGACGTTTATTTTCCAAGGATAGCACGCTCACATACAGAACTAATATTCACAAAAGAACACACAAATTACTAAGTAGCCAAATTAATATTCATAAACGACACTGTATTATAAAAATTTGTAATAAAATTAGTAACAGTAACATAGACATGTCTAAATACTCATCTATAAACTATTTTGTTCGATTCAACTTGTGGACAAACGCACGGGGTTTTATTAACTGTATTTTATTATGTACGATAATTCACTGTTATAATGTCTATTTAACATTGTTAAATTTTGGTTATGAGAATATTCGTTTGGTTGTTTGTGTAGTTTTGAAGTTTGCATTTGCTGTTTAATTCAAATTAATTATTGAAAGTAAGAGCTCGTTAAAAGTGGCCTTAGATTCAACTAACAAATATGGCCACTGAGTAGAAGCTACGCTGCCAGTTGGTGACTTAGTCGACCTTGTTGTTGGTTGGACGGTGAATGGTATTAATGCTCGTGCTTACAAAATTTAAACTTTATATTATTTCACAAACATTTTGTATGTCTTTTCCTCTTTATTATCACAACCCATTTATTTATAATAATACCATTAAATGTAAAATTTCCCGCTCTCTTTAACCTGTAATTGCTACAAGAAAAACTAGAATGAATTTACTAGACTTTTTTTTTTCTTAAATTTGAGTCTGGAAAGTACAATTCTACAGTAATCCTCAGGGAAGTATTGTTAAAAGTGATTGATAATATTTTTAGTGATAGTAATAATAATACTTAGCAAATAATAATTATTTTCAAATATGTTGATAAAAGTTACTTTCAGACAATGTTGGCAATACTGAAACCATCTGCTAACTGTTATGTAAATCCAAAGAAGTGCTAAGTTTACTGTTTATTGTTTTAGTTAATATCCACAGTATATAGGCCCATATGATACGGGTGTGTAAAGCTTAGTAACTTCAACTTGGCTTCGAAACAAACATCAGCTTCGACTTAGCCTCACCAGTAAAATTATCGACAGCTATAATACTCAATTTATGTTCAATTATAGTTATTCCGAGCTGTTTTGTACATTACAAATTAATATTTATATTTTAAAAATTTGTAGAAATTTAATTACATGTTGTGATAGTAACTTGATTTGCCAGAGTAATATGAAATATAACAAACATTTTCCAAGTAATTTAAGTGCATAAAGTAATTTAAATAACCACAAAATAATATTTTTTCAAGCATAGAACAACTAAAAGAAAATATTCTGCTTCGAGAATATTTAATAAATTTGATTCGAATTCGCTTCAAATTGAAAAAGTGGACTTTACACACCTCTACTTTATGGGTTAAACCGTGTTCAAGCAGAATGATTTTTAAACATATAAAATTATTTTTCCAAATAACAAAAACACTTCTTGATAGCGGACTTGTTTTTGAACCCAGGAAGTGTCTGCTATTGAGAAATTTCACTGTATTTGATAGGGGTGCTCAAATGGTGATTTTTTGTTTACATACAGTATATTTTCAAATCAAATAGTGAACATTTTAAATTGGATATTAATAATTTTTAATTTGAATGGTTAATACAATATTTCTTGCAGATATATTTTAAATATACTCAACATAAATTTGGATTAAGACAATCAAATATTAGGGATAATTTCTCTGAATCTATTGAACTCTTAAGAATATTTGAGAATTAAAAAAAAATTTCAGTTTTGAGGTTCAATAAAAATTAAAAAATTTGCTTCAGATTTGAATTTAGAACTATTATGATATTGGTAGTGGCTAAAACCATCATCATTATGAGATGAACCTTAATGTGGCGAGTCAAGGTCATTGTTTTTTCTGTTTGTACATAAAAAAAAATTTGGCCAAAATATATAAAACATTGCTCTAGTAGAAACAGTTTAATTTTCTTCACGTAGTAATAGGCCAACAGTTGTTGAATATTTGTCAATTTGAAATTTAATGACAACTTTTTCTCGTTATTTAAAATGTTTATTATCAAATGTTGCTATGCTCATGACAGATATTATTCAACTGTTGGTATCCCCATGTGAGGAAAGCTAAACTCGGTTTCTACTGGAGAAATATTTTATTTATTTTGGAAAAGAAAAAAAGTTTGCTATTAAACTGAAAAAACACTGCTCTGAATTAGTGTTCCCTACATACACACCTTAAAACCAAACCTCATACCAATAATATTAATATACCTATTAATGTGAAATATTTAGAACTTAGGGAAACAAGCCCTAATAATGCAGGAATGTTAATCTCTTATACCTATCTTATTTTATAAAATACTGGTTTTGTTGTCAATATGATAATTTGGGTTAAAGTTTTAGGATTTGTATTTAAAATGATGATTTAGGTTTAGTAAAACAAAAATTAGTATACTTTATCTCAAAAAATTTCTTATGTTGAGGAAACCATTTGGTGAAATTGGTTGTTTGTTTCTTTTTCAGCCGACTTCCTTCCTATACTGGGTCAGAACCTGAATCCGGAATTTATATCTGTGTGCAATAACGCAACTTGGGCGATAGGAGAAATTTCTGTTAAATTAGGTGAGTGAATCATCAGGAATAAGCAGCATTATTCGTTAGTTTGAAAAACATGTTCTCAAACTGGTTAATAGCTTTAAAGATATCACAATACCTGTTTTTGTCAATTTCGATCCTTAAATCGTAAACTATTTCACTTCCTCATAAATTAATTTATCCATCCTAGCATTAACAATATGTAATATTTATTTGGTCCTATCATCCTTGACCAATTTTCTTTTTCTTTTTTCCCACCTTTTGTTTCTGGTTTCCTGTTTTAGAAAGTTGCGTTGCCTGTTTCACACTCCTCCCTGATTAGTTTCGGTAGAATTAAACCTATGTTGATGGATTGGGGGCGGTAATGATTGATTTTCTTCAAGAGGCAGCTATTACCCTTTTTTTACAGTAGAAGCAATGTAAAGTGTGAACTGGGTTCTTTTATTGTAAAGGCCCTATTATGTTTTTCCTTTTGTTTGTTTTCCATCTACCTTTCCTGTACCTTCTTCCAAATATTTATTACAAGCTACCTCAAAAACTGAAAAGAGGTTTTCCTTAAAAAAACACATTGAATTAATTTATCATAATTTGGTTGATAAAGACTAAAAAGTGGTGATAAGAAACTAGATAATAAAAATAACTTAGCAAAACTAGCAAGATCACCTAAAAATAGGGCTCTGCGAGTACTTATATTACGAGCTTCGAGCCGAGCTTGTCGCTTAAGCTCAAAACCGAGATTGAAAATTTTGTAGGCTCGTCATTTCCGAGCTTCCACTTCATGTACTTAACAATTTATTTTTAAAACGCAATAGTAAGCATAGTCTATTTAATTGAGATAATATCAGCATTTCCACTTATAAATCATTTGGTTACTTAACAAATTGTTAAAAATTAATTTCAATTTTCACAGTAATAATGTAATAGAACTTTAACCACTTTTGCCCAGTAAATCTATTCAATATTTTCGTCCATTTTGAATTATACTTGATTGAAGTTGTTTACTTGTATTGCCATGGAAAAGCAATGAAAATAAAAGTAGCTAAGAAGATCACTAAATAAATGAATGATTCTTTTTACTATTTTTTACCTGGTCCCTTATTAAAACGTCAATTTTACTAACTTTTTATCAAAACAGTGTAGAAACACTCTACAATAATGTAAAGTGATAGTGAATGAAGCCAACCTGAAAGGATAGTTAGGTTAGGCCGGGATTTAAACAAACACACTTCTCTATTTTCTTTGACCCGCCTCGGTGGCGTAGTTGGCTAACGCTCTAGTCGTGTTGAGCTCGACCGCCGAGGGACGGGGAGATCGAGGTTTGAATCTCGGTCGGGTGAACTGGGGGGGAGGTTCCTAAATGGTTTTCCACTCTCCCTCCACGCAAATGCGGGTTCACTTCCTCTATATTTTACCTTCCCAATTCCTAATCCATTAGCGTAACTAGTACTTAAGTGTATAACCCGACCGAGTAGTAAGACGCGGTGCTAAATATTATCTATTTTCTTTCTACACTTTTACACTTTCCACTTCTTCAAACTTCCGCAGTTGCAGGTTGTTTTAAATTTTAGGAAATATTTTTCATGTGAAGAGACATTAATGTAAAAGTAATATTACCGAAAATTCGATCTAATGTGCAACTGTGGAAGTTTTGAAGAAGTGGTAAAGTTTAAGAAAACATGAAGAGAGAAGTGTGTTTGTTCCTATCTAGCCCTAACCTAACTATCCTTTCAGGTTGGCTTCCTTTAATATTGCTTACTTTAAATTATTGTACAGTGTTTCTACACTGTCTTGTACATTTCCAAGCCAACATGCATTTATTCATTTTACTAACTTTTTTCTGCAAGTGTTAGTATAATTTTAATGTCCTTAAAGACATGGGTGTTGAAACCATTTTATTTATTTTTTTATTAAATTTTTATTTGAGTGCTGTTATGATTTTTAAATTGTGTTTTATAAGTGTTATTTCTAATTTAAAAACCGATATTTCCATTATTTTCTTTTTTTATAAACTATTTACTATTTATAAAAATGAGTGTTATTTATCTTTTAAGAACATGTGTTTTAATATACTTTCTAACATTTAAAAATTATTAATATACAATACTCGAACTCGGGAGCTTTTAGAAATACTCGACTCGAATGAAAAAACCCAAGCTCGCAGACCCCTAGCTAAAAACAAAGGTCATGTATATTTATGATTTGTCAGTACTAAAGTGAAACTACAAACTAACTAATGAAGGTCACATTTTAAAATTACCTTATTTTGATTACCATTTCGTTTTATTTTCTGTAATTTGAGAGAGAATTGAAGTATATTTAACTAAGATAAATTCTTTCAATATCAGTAAGATTTGAGAGATAAAGATAAAAATAAAAATGCTATCAATTTTTTTAAATCATAAAATTAAAAACTATAGCTTTTTTTTTCTGGCTCACTTTTCCTAAATCTTAATGATTCTAATTAAAATTGGATATAGAGGGTTTTTTTCTCTCACTTTAAAACAACTAAACATGTTTTTCAGGACAAGATACTAGACCGTACATTCCCATGGTTCTCAACGAGCTTATAGTTATCATCAATCGACCAAACACGCCAAAGACACTGCTAGAAAACACAGGTACGATGCTCAAATCATTGTATAGCTCTAAAATTTACATTATTATTTTAAGAAATATCGAGTTCCTTCTTTGCACCATAGTGTAGTGCAAATTTATTTTGTAGTTGCAATCCATATACATTTATATATTTATTATTTTATAATCACTTTGTAATTAGTTGAATTTTCTCTACATAAGCTAATAAATCTACAATATCTTGTCTTAAAATATTATTGTTTTTTAGATTGTTAAAAATCATCCCAATTTTTTTGTAAATTTTGAATTTCATTTTGATAGGGGTACATCAATTTTTGTAATTAGGTGTTAAATTGAGTCCCATCTTTTCTTTCAAGAAATGTGCTTAGGCTACTAAGAGGTCCACATCTTGGAAAGCTAAATCACGTTGCAGATGTTCAGCTGTCTCATATTTAAATAATGATTTATTTCAAAATATGAACACCAAAACCAAGTTGTAATTTACCAATGGAGCTCACAATCTCACAATAAACCTTACAATTTTTGTTAAATCAACTAAAGGAGATTTGGTAAAACATAAAATCAGTTCATTTTCAATAATATCTTAATGGAAATCGTTATTTTTCTGTGATAAACTGGAATGATATAGGAACTAGAGTTGGGTCGAATCCGAATTTGAATCTTGGAAAAAATTATGAACATAAGGATAAATATAATAGACAAATATTAACTAAATTTTGGCAATTTTCTCAAATCCTTGAATCTCGAATATCCTTAGGGATTTGAAGACCCATTCCTTCAGTAAATGCAGTCATTTGTTATGGTCACAGCAGAAAATTCTAAGTTACTTCAAAATTTAAAAATTTATTCAAATATTTATATATTTAAAAGAATAAAACAAGCATGAAATCATATTGTTTGCTTTGAAGCTGAAGTCATTCGGTACGTTTTTACTGATTTACTCCAGCCAAAATTGCTTCCACAGTCCTGGTAAAGACCGTGCGTCCACCGAATGAAGCAGGCGGGAAATAATTATTCATGCCTCATTTATTGACACTATTACAGCTGTACAGCTGTAAGCCTGTGCGAACCTTTGAAATTTCGAATTCAAATTTGAATCTTACTAACTATACCCATCGAGTCAGAATCTGAGATAAATTTCGAATCCACCACAAATCTCTCTAATAATAAAATGTCAAATCCGAATCTTAGTAAGTTTGTCATGGGGCCTTGTTTACATTTTATTTCAACTAATAATCTTTGATTTTACAAGAAAAATTTGTGAATATCACAATGATTAAAAATCTATTCACTGGTAAAACAGCTAAGTATTGAATCAGGGTGTCTACCAATACTGGAAATATACTTGATTTTAGTTTTGATACTGGAACTTTCAATCGGATACTGGTTCGCAGCATCAGCAGCTTTGAAAGGAATTAAAGACATCAATATACTTCAGTTCAGAGGAGATTGTCAAAAATTCCTAGTTGATCTCTGCAACAAACTTTTACACAAGTGTCCTACAAAATTATCAAGGGTGCTAGTTATCTCTCTCCCACAGTCATGCTCAATCCATCTGTAAGGACCTATAGGATAACTTCTACATTAGAAGTCCTACTAGACAAGAAACAACTATCTAGCGTGCAAGCTGATGTTGTAAAAAGAGACTACTTGGACTTTATATCAAAGCAAGAAGTTATTGACTACCTTAAACAATTCACTTCAACTGGTGACCAGCTTGATAAGTTCTTCATGAATATTTTTTCTTGAGTAAATGCCTCCCAGGAACTTAAATATTTCACTAAAAAAATACTTGTTCTCTTCCATAGCAATGCAATTCGTTGAAGCTTCTGTATCTTTATTACTAAACAAATTTACCATCAAAAATATAACTTGTGGAAAGTATCAACTGTCAAGGAGTGGAGGGGATAATAGTTTATGTGGTAGAGTAAACTCCCTGGCTGTAATCATTCTTTGAAGTTGCTCCACCAAGGCTGATTACTTGTACCTCTAAAGTTCTACGAGTGAGGTGAAATGATCTACCAATTTTTCCAGGAGAGGTATTCTCACATACCTTCCAGGGTTATTTTACATGCCACATAGAACCAACGGCTTTACTTCCCCTCCGAAGGATGTTGAGTTATGATTTTTTCTCGCTCAAGAAAAAGCATTCGGCCTCTGTTGAGCTCAAACTCGCAAACATCGGGTCCTGAGGCGAGCACTTTACCCTAAGACCACTGAGGTCAACAGGGGTATAGGTCATTCAAAAAATGTGTGTGTGTGTGTGTGTGTGTGTGTGCATGTATTTTAAAGATGGGTCGGATCCACCTTTTTTCAAATCTGGAACTTCATTTTGCCATCAAATCCATAATTAAAGTTTGAATTTTAGAAAATATTGTAAGCATAAGAGTTTAACATTCCCAATAACTAGGATTTTTACCTTCACTTTTGATTTTGCTTAAATTAAGTCCCCCTCTGAATGCAAGTGCACTAATACTAATGTTATTTAACTAAACGCGTTACATTGTTGGAGCGCCCATCTCAAATTAATAAGTTTCTAAAATCAGCATGGCCAACATAGAAATATAATTTACCGCTGAGTTAAATATCCTATCGATGCATTTATGAATGTCCAAAATAAATATAATTTATGTTATAGTTATCGTAATTTAACTTTTATCCTTAATTTAAAATATACTCAATTTTAAATATTTTATATCATATCTAAACAAAATCATACAAACGGCTGTTGATACACATGTGCAATTGCTTTTAAAAGGCCTATGAAAGATAAACGAAGCATTCTGTTTCACTAATATAAACACAGACGCTGCTTTTTACCACTTGGACAATTTGATTACTCATGCTAGTAGGGACAGGCTCTTCAGTACATTAACTATCATTGTGTTAAATTTAAATTAAATAGTGAAAATTTGTTTGTGATGGTAGATAGCTTATGCACATATTTAGAAAAGTAAAAACTTTTTATTCTGGGTGTGGTACAAACATTCCAAATACCTAGGACCAGATTTTTGTAAATATTAATCGACCTTTAAATTATTATTGAAAATATTTTTGTGATTTTTTATATTGTTTTCATATTCTAAGGCTAGTGTTATTGGATTACATAACACTTTTTTATTTAATCTAAAATGTTTCTTAATTTTCATAAAATGACTACCCACATTTAAAAAAAATTTGTACCCTATTGTATTTAAAAAATCTTAACATGTGATAATATTCAACATAAGATTAAATTTTAAAAGATTTCATAGACTCATAAAAGATGTTATTTGATTTTGATTTGAAACATGTTCAAAATATAATTTTAAATTCTAAAATATTATTTTAAATTCGAAAATATTTTTAACATGATATTTAAAAAAAAATTGGGCATGATATTCAATCCGGAATCGATTCAAGCTAGCTTGCCAATATTCCAATTCAATTCAAAATGTAAAATCATGGATTTGCGCAGTCTTACACACCTGGAAAATACTAAGTCTATGAAAATTTTTGATTTGGATTCAATTTGAAAATATCTTTAGCGTGATACTCGAATAAAAAAAATACCATGATATTTGATTTTTTTAAATGTGCGTGATATTCAATCTCGAATCAATTCAAGTTAGTTTGCCTGGATTCAGATTCATATCGTAATGTAAAATCATAGATTAACACAAGCTTTACACACACTGAAAAATATTAAGTCTACTGGTATTTTCAGGCTTTTTTTTTTATTTGCAAAACTGGAAGCTTAAGAGTGTAGTACTAGTACAATGTAAACTGTTAGAGTTATTTGTGACCAAATAATTTAATAATTAAAAAATTAAAACATATATATTCAATCTTTGCTTACCATAAGTGCATCAGATTTCCATTATTAGGGATGAGGCACTGAAATATCGCGAGGCGTGTATTTACAAAAACTTTTTAAAATGTTAAAATTAATACAAAAGTAATTTTAAAAAGTTAAGTAGTATTTAGAAGAAGGTACAGGAAAGGTGTATGGAAAGGGGAACAAACATATTATGCGTTTTACAATGAAAAGAATACAGTTTACACTTTACATTGCTGCCACTGGACAAGGAGGTAATGTCTGCCTCTTGAAGAAAATCAATTGCTAACACCCAACCTCCCAACCTAGGTTTCATTATATTGGAACTCATCACGAGGGAGTGTGAAACGCGCAACACAACTTCCTCCTACAAGAGGAAGCCATAAAACACAAAACCTCATACTAAAAGCGAAAAGAGGTTTTCCTTAAAGAGAAAGTTAATTGTAGAATTTTTGAATACATCATACACATGCAAAATAGAGCAATATTGAATCTTTTTGAAAAAACAATAACTGTGTCTTTTATATATAAATAAGGATCACTTATGTAGATTTTAATGAGGACTTATTTTTTCCAAAGTATACACATTTTTACTTAATATCAGACAAAATCATTTGTACTTTACTGGAAATTACCAGACAAATTAGTACTCTATGCACTGTTATAATTTTCTTCTTAATATTCCAAAAACAAATCAAAGTTTCAACTCCAACTAAGTATTTCCCTCCACCAAAGACCATTCATTGGAAAAGAAGATGTAAAATATGTGTTTGATCTGACTGTTATGACAATCATCTTGTGACTAAGTCAAATATATAAAATTTAGCCATAATTTTTCTCTTCATATCAATATGCCACTCAAATTTGAATAAATTTTATTTTACCCTTTTTGCCAAAAATACCTTTTATTTACACACCTTTAATACCAAAATACAACTTTTATTTAATGAAATCCAATCATTTTATTTGGGGAAATCAGATAACGATTGAGATGATCTGAGAAGGGGGATAAAGACTGCATAGAGAGATATTTGAACTAATCATATTTATCTAGAGAAAGGAGAAGATACTCAAAGAATGGCAGAAAGTGTTGATAGTCCCATTTCATAAAAAGAAGAGCCAAGCTGGAATGCAACAACTATCTAGGTATCTCACTGCTGAGCGGGACATACAAAATACTTTTTTCTGGGCGAGCTGAAGCTTCTTGCCAAAGGATAAGTCTAAGAATACCAAACTGGGTTTAGGGCATACAGTAGATCATATCTTTATATTCAGGGTGTCCAGCAACTTAGAAAAATGAAAAGTCAGGGAATTTTATCATTTTTTTTTAATTTTCACATGACAAAAAAATATGTAACTTTATATACAATAGTCAAAGAACATTTTCCTTTAAGTTAATACACACTGCTAATCAATTTTAACACATTTGTCCATGTTGAGCCTACTAACCTCAATTCTCAAGGTCAACGTGTCATTTTTGTGTCTTTTCACCCCTCTACCACATATTTTCAACCAAAGTTGAGTCATGGCATACACATGTGCATGCATTTGATTACATTTTCGAAAGAATAAACTCAATTAGAATATGCCTAACAATAATTTTAGACTGTACTGGTGTATTTTAATGTCTCAAAATGTCTCACTGAAATCTTAGATCATACTACCAAATGGCCCATCGCTTTAGGCTGAAATCTTTTAACATCTATATAGTGACATAATTTCAGAATGTTCATGTGACAAAAAATATGATTACATTAAGTTGTGATCTTAGTAAAATAATGTTTGTAATTTATATAGTAAGTGATTGTAAAAATAAAAAATTGGCTCTGGAAAAGTCATGTAATTTTAAAATGTAGTTTGGCTGGACACCCTGAGTTGATGTGACATCTATTGGATAAGGACATCAAGACGACTTTTTGGATTTCTCCAAAGTGTGTTATCCACAGAAAGAGATGAAAATACCCCCAAAAATAAGGACAACGATTAGGGCTTTTACGGGAACAACAAAGGCAAAGGTGAAGTACAGAGGATTTTTGTCAGAAGAGTAAGGCAAGAAGGATATGCAATATCACCCCTAATGTTCAACATGGTTTTTAAAAAAAAGTAATGCGGGAAATGGACAAGAGAAAGAACTAGGATGGTGTTTTGATGAATGGAAAACACTGATGTTTAGCGTTTGCTGACAACATTGTGCTAATAGCTGAGGGAGGAGAAGAAGATGGTAGAGATGGCCTTGGAGCTAAAGAGGAACACCAAAAAGGTTGGGTTACACATCAGTGAAAAGAAAACAGAGTTAATGACCTTGTTGAGGAGGAGAAAGAATGAGGGTACTGTAAAAGCAAGAGAGATGAAGCTGAGAAAGATGGAGAAATTCAGATATTTAGGATGCTGGTTCAATGGCTGTAAAAAAATCAAGGCGGAGCCGATTGAAATAATGATGGCTGGATCTTAGCTTCTACAGTTTTTTAAATACCTTGTTTACCTCCAGAAGTATCTTCAAGGGAACAAAGTTGAGGGGATACAACACTATTGTGTTTTCGGTAGTCATGTATGTCTCAAAAGATATAGAGTTTGACCAAGAGTGAGTAGGTAGAAAGAGACTAAGCGACTTTAAAAGAAAGGTCATGAGAAAAATATGACTTGAGGGAGCAACCAGCTCTATTAAAAAAAACAAAGATCAAACAGAATTAGATGGGCATGCATGCAGCCAGAATACAATAGGAAAGAAGTTCGAGATCTATCAAGGACGGTATACCTGGCACTCAAAGATCACTGGGGCGACCCAGAACGAGATTGATTAAAGATGTGGCCAGATATCTCAAGGACCTAAGTGTAGAGGGAGACTGGAGGGCAAAGGCTCTGGAGAGAACGTGGTGGAGGCAACTTGTGCGGTCTGCACATGGTCTCCCAAGACCTGTGATTGCCATTGGCAGTTGCCTAATTATGAGCTACAATAAGGTTTCATTATTTCACAGAAATATTACAAAACTTAACCCCTTGTCCACTTTGTGGGAGGTGGAAAAACACTAAGTAGGGGAATGCCAGGCAGGCTGCTGTACAGCAGGGATGTCGGGACTGATACGATAGCTCCGGAGACAAGGTGAAGAAGGTATGTCATTTTCAGCAAGCGGATAAAATTTGCTCAAAGAAGTTCTCACTGCCTTTGATAGAATGATGAAATTAATTATCATAAAAGAAAGAGAAGTATTACAAGTGCGTACACCACATACATGATGTACAAATGAAGATAAAAAAATTAATTCCCAGACAAATTATTAGAACAATTTGTTGATACACAGAACAGTGTCATAATCAAGGATTTTAATATAGAGGTAGGAACAGATAGACAAGGATATGGAATTCTCTTTGGAAAACACTGAGAATAAAATAGGAACAATGGAGGGGAAGACCTGGATACATGCAACTAAAATTGCTGGGTGGATGGTAATGGGTAGTAGCAGCAAAGAAGCCACAAGATCACGAGGTACAATCGGGACTTTTAATCAAGAGAGCATGATTGAATATGGGATAGCCTCCGAAGAAATCAACTGATTTTTGCAAGGCAGCAAGGTGTGTGTGTGTGTTTACACAATTTTAACCTTATACTTTTTTATTTTTTAGGAACAATGCCATTTTTTTTTGACAAATTTATTCTAATATAAATTCACAATGCCAAAGAAGTATTCCATTTAGTAATCTTAATCGGAGCATTTTATTTCAGTAGATTTGTTATTAGTAATTAAAATACTTTAACAATATCTGAAGGAGTCAGTTGGACAGTAAGAGGCTTGGCATACCACCCCCACATTCTTGGTTGTAACTGAGTAATCACAGTGTACATGTTCTGAATAAACTTATTCAAACAGGTTATGTTGTTTTAAATGTTCGATTGAACAACCTAATTTCACAATTTTTTACATGATGCGAATTTCACTTCTCATTTGCCACACTTGTGGCTAGATTGAAAAATATGTTTACCACCTCTGGTGTAGGGTTCTAATTGATGGGAAATGAATTTGAGACTTGTTTGTATCGAATGGTGAGGTATGGAAGTTTGGATCTAGCAAGTATGCTGTGTATATTTGTTGGTAGTTTATTGGTTATTCTTGGTTCTGATAAGATATATTGTGGATGACTCAAGTGTGGGTGCCTTTTTTCTAAAGTTTATAAAGTTTGTGGAGTTAAGGCTGTTATTTTTTTGACCAGAGGGGTCCTGTCTGTAGGCCTGCCATTAAGGTGGGGGGGATGTAGGGAACGTGAGTTAAGGGCAGTTTTTTTCTTTCATTTTTTTATAGCAACATACTTTTTTGACATAAAAAATCAAATAATTCTCCAGTAGAAACATAAGAGTCTAATTTTCTTCACATAGTGATATCAACAGTTGTTGAATATCTGTCAAAGGTGTCATGAAATTTAATGACTTCTTTTTCTCTTCATTTTAAAAGTTTTGGTATGAAAAGTGAAAAAACGCCTTAAAACACATTTGCTACATCCCCACGTTATTTTGTTACTTTATTTGATTACTCCCCAGTATTTTGGGGTAACCTTTACATGTTGCACTTTCTTGTTGTAATGACGTTTTATTTGAACACTACCTGAGCATCATTCAATTTTAATAAATATTATTTATTAGTTATAAAACATTAATGAAAGTAGTTTATCTGAATTGCTTTTTTGATTATTTTATGTTTTATTTGAAAATAACCATTCAATTATTGTTAAAAACAGCATAGACATCTTTCCAATTTTAAAAATAAATACAAAAGATGCTTGTAAATTATTTCTCCTTTATCTTAATTTAAAAGATAAATGTAAATTCTTTGTTTGAAATTTTCTCAATCGAAAAAGGGGGAGTCAGATTTTCAATAAACCCTCTTATCTTTGCATTTTATATATTAATTTGATTAAAAAAAATATAATACGTTTCATATGCTTTTTGCAAACCTTGTGATTTTGCAGCTTGATTTTTCTATTAATGGATCATTTATTTAAAATTGGGCATTACAATGAGCGTATTTTAGTGGTTGAATTGTTTTTTATCTGGTATCAACTATCGGCCAAGTGTTCTATATTAATTAAGCCTTAAGGGTGAAATCATACATTACATTGAAGGAAACATTTAATTCAACCTGGAGCTAGATATAACTGTGCTTAGCCTCAGCTATGGGCAACATCCTTATAGGCAATAAAAATAAAACAATTAAATTTAACAAGTACTAGCATTTTAGTTGTGAAGTTAAATAGACTCCCAGGTTAATCATTAGAAAGGGTAGTAGGTCGACCACGGATAACCAATCCTTCTCGTGGCATGGAACCAATTAAAAAAAATCTTAATGTGACTTTTTTTAATGAAAATTGTTCTTTAAAATAAATTCTTCCTCTCACATAAGGTGAGGGGGGGGGGGNGCTTTTTTTAATTAAAATTGTTCTTTAAAATAAATTCTTCCCCTCACATAAGGTGAGGGGGGGGGGGGTGTGTCAGTGTTTTTTTAAAGTTTTTATAGCAAAACTTTTTTTGGTCAAAATAAATCAAATATTGCTTTTATACAAATGTAGAGTTTAATTTATTTTCATGGCATTATCAAAATTTGTTGAATGTCTCTCAAGAATATCTTGGAATTTAATGACAATCTTTTCATTTAAAAAGCTTTACCTAATGCCACTATGCTCAAAACAGATATTCAATAAATCTTTTAATATCACCAATTGAAGAAAATCAAACTCTTTGTTTCTACTGGAAACAGATGTATTATTTTGGCCAAAAAAAGTTTTGCCATAAAAACTTAACCCGCATTCCCTACATACCCACCTTATTAAATACATTATCTTTCATAATTAAATAAAAACTCTTCTTATTCCCTGACATTATTCTTAACGATTTAAAATTGGTGCAAGTATTATTTTTTTATTGGTATAAGTAGGGTTGAGAAAACCTTTACCTAACCAGAGTTTTCGTATAGTCTGGATCATAGACAACACTTAACGACAGATTTAACTCAGCCTGGTCTTAAACATTGAAACCAATTCAGCCACAAAAATACATACACTTGATTTGAATAGTGCATGGAGATGTTGTGTTGGCGCTATGTTGTCGTCATTCTACCATCCGGGTAAGACTTGACACTAGTTTTATACCCTTATTATAAATCATTTTACTTATTAATTATGCTTCACTAAACAGCATGGTGTCAGGCATTTTTAGTACAATTATAATGTTTTTCCAACCACTGTTGTTCATATTTTGTTGTTTTTACTAACAATTTTTTAATTTAATTTTTTTGAAGTAAGTAAACTTGTCGTTGAAATGTGGGGAAAATTTACTTTCAGGTTGTTTAAATTATTATTTGTGTAAAATATCTAATTATGGTTGGGTCAAATCCAATAAACAGAAGAGTAGTAATTTGTTTTTTTGGCAGTTTTCAACTCATAATTTTGTAAGGATATGCACCTAGTTTGATTCATGCAAGATAACTAATAAAACACAAAGGTGAGGATAATTACATTTATAATTTGCGGGTACTCAAGTGAAATGTCATAAATACTATTAAGCTCACAATGGAAAGTTGTCAATTCTGACTCTTGCTATAGTGTTTCATTTATTGGGATTATGAGAACTAAGAATTGAGGGATCGAAAATCTGGATATTAAGATAGATCAGTAAACCCTTTCGATACTAAGTTGGCAACAGAAATAATAATATATAGGATTTTATACCAGTAATATCTGAGGGTATCAAAATTGACATACCTATTATTACTTTAGTAGGCTACTAATATTTTATAAATTCATTTCTTATGTAAGAACACTTTTTAAATAACAGTTTTAACTTTAGTGAAAAAGTCAGATCTATGATGCCATATGAATTTAATGCACATAATTTCACAGATGTTTTCAATTTAGAAGCAATAATACCCAAGAATTGCTTTAAATTTGTGTTTTACTATAGCTTTTACTAATATGAACTAAAATTTTAGATGAAATTATTTTATGTACTTTAATCTTTGATAAGTTTTAAGAAAATGAAAATCTTCAAAATTTTGAGTTTGAATCTAACTATTTTAAAATTTTCAGCAATTTTTTTGGGGGTGGGGAAGGGGGTTCAATTTATTCCATCAGAATCAATCAATTTGTACACTAATCTATTTCATTTATTTGGTATTCAGTAATTTAAATGATGGTCATGACCACTTTAGAAATTTTTATTCCAGATTATAAAATTGGAATAAAAATTTGGCCAAGATTGTTGTGAAAATACGGGGTTTTTCACATTAATTGTTCCTTTGACAAGGGACAAAAACATTGATTACATAACGAGTGGCAAACTTGTTTATAATGCTAGAGTAATTATTTAACTTATGCTAGTCGCACGAACAAGTTAAGGTACACAGTTTGGGTAACTTTAACATTAACCACTAACTTCTTCTGTGGCCACATTGTCTAAGGCATCATTTTCGCAATAGCCTAGACTTCCAACGACAGAGATTGGGGTTTGAATTATGGTCGGGTGTCCATGCAAATGTGGGTACACTTTCTCTAAATTCAACCTTTTTCATCCCTAACCCATTATTGCAATTAGTACATTTGCTTACAGCCTGAAAAGGTAGTAAGATGCGGTGCTAAAAAAACTATTTAACTAGGTATGAGCCCTTGAAACCACAAGGATATTCGAAATTTGAGGATTCAAGAAACTTTTGAATTCGGGACTCGTGTCCCTAAAAAAATAAATGGTTTTCAATTTTTCATTTGAAATTTGTTTTAGAGCTCTAATACAGCTTATTGGTGGCTCAGAACCAATTATAATATAGGATGACCTTAACTGCCCCAGAGCAGTAATTTAACACTTAACTGAATGAATTAATGTTATAATAAAAGGATATAAGTTAAGAAAGATTGTAAACACTTTACTTAGTATTTGTATTTTCTATTATGTTTATATTTCCTCTTATGTTTATAATTTTCTTCAAGATTTGGCTTTGTGAAATAGTGTATTTGACCCAACTCTAATATAAACACTGCCTCGGTGGTGTAGTTAGCTAACATGCTTGTTTAATGTTGAGCTTGATTGCTGAGGACAGGGAGATCAAGGTTCGAATCTCGCTCAGGTAAACTGGGGGGGAGGGGGGCCCTTAATGTTTTTCCACTCTACCTTCATGCAAATGCTGGTTCATTTCTTCTATATTCAACCTTCTCAATTCCCAACCCTTTGGCGTTATTACTTAAGCGTATAACCCGAATGAGTAGTAGGACGCGGTGCTAAGTATTATTATTCTAATACTAACCCTTGAAAATTCTATTTAGTATATAAACCTTTATTGCGGGTAAAGAGTTAAACTCAGGGGCATATTTCTAAAGTTCCTTTATACAGCACTTAATGTTATGTACACAAACACAATTAATTTAAAGTTTTCACTATACACACGTGGCTCCTTCAAGAGTATTTTTATTTCCAATATTTAAACTAAACCAGTTGTCTTGTAGAGCCTAGCTTAGTTTCATTAATGAATTTTTAATATTACATTACTTGTTTGTGTAATTAGTGATTACTGTACTTGACATGTGCTTAACTTACCATAAACTCGTTAACATTATTTTGTCACTGCCCTCAAATTTACATTTAAAAAAAGCAGAGGGCTAAAGGGCTTGTTATTTAAGGGGGGGGGGGACTTCTTGGGGTGTAGTATATAATACTCATCTGTCGATTTGAGAACGCCCAATTTACACTTTTTATTATTTTAAAAAGAAAATAGTTGCTTGTGCCCAAGCTTAAGCTAGTGCCAGGGTCCTAACTAGGTAATCAAGCGAGGAGCTCAACGGTTAGCGCGTACCCAATCTTAATTCAAGTTTGGGGTCACCCTTAAATTGCATAAGATTTTTGGGAGAGGGTGTACAGTTTTTTTTTTCTGTTCGGGAGAGGGAGGGGTTAAAATTTGTGTGTGTGTGTACATCTCCATTTCATTTATCTATCTATCTATACATTGAAAACCATTTTCATATATAAAAAGTTAAAACAAAAACTAGAGTAACTTCCAATTCTGTTGTTGGCATTGCAAAATAACTAGAGATATGACCCTAGATCCCTTGAATCCCTCAAATCCCCTGGTAGTCTAGAAATTCGAGATTTGTAAAAATCTCAACTACAATATTATGAAGACCTTTATTTATAATTAAGTATAACTAAAAACAATTTTAAGCAATTGTTAAAAAGTAATTATATAGAACTATGTAACAAAATCACAAAAGAGGACAACTTTGTATTTATATAATTGATTTACTAAAAAAAAGTTTTCTCTTGTTGTATATAGTTTATGTTGTTTATGACTTACTAGACATGACAAACAAAATAGCATAGACATGACAAACAAAATAGCATAGACATGACAAACAAAATAGCATTGACATGACAAACAAAATAGCATTTGACAGTGGCATTAAGCATTTAACAACTTTTTATTAATGACATTTCAAATATTTTCACTAAACTAAAAGTCAACATCTTTTAAAGATTCGAGGATTCAAATTTGTATTTGAAAGAAAATTTAAGGGTCAGATTTGAGAAATATAGGATTAGACCCATCTCTAAAAATAACGTAATATTTCTAAGGCTAGACAACCGTTGTTTAAGAAGCTCAGGATAGATAGCCACAACAAACGAAGTGCAACACTGTCTAATGAATATCCAGCATTTGTTTTAAGACTCAAAGAAGATAAAATAAACTCTTTTTTTATATTTCTTCTAAACAGGTAATTATTTTGGGCTCAAAAACTGATTCTAACTTTTGTCATAATTAGATGTAAATAGGGGTTTTGATTTACAAATATTTACATTGCAAAAGATTTTCTAATAATGAATGTTCATAAACTGAGGTATGAGTTTATTATAATATTTAGAAGAAACTCCTCTTTACTCTAACTTCTTTCATACATATTTATTTCTAGAAGTAATTTCACTAATTCATCATTTTGGAACCAGTTTTGATGGGGTTTTTTTCCTTTAGGAATCCTCTGTGTATGAACGCAACCAAGATGCGATGTGTTTCTTTTGTATACCTATTTTATTTTTTTCTAGTGTTATTTGCCTTATGTTTTTGTAGATTATGGTTGTAGTGGCAGGTACTGAGATGTTCTGAAGCTGCATTTTAATTGATTCACCTTGTTTTTATATATTCTATGTGATTTATTTGGTTTGAATTTTAAGTTGTGGTTGATTCTTGGAACACTAATAAGGGGTACAATCTAGAAAAGGGAAATATTAGAAAATATTCACGTTTAAAAGTTAAAATTAAATTATTTTGATTTGATCAAACTAATAAAATATTTAAATTATTTCATATTAATAATTATTTTGATATTATTTGTGAAAATTGATAAAATAAGGCAAAGTTAACTATTGAGTGGAAATTGAGTGAATAAAGCCTACCAAAGGAAAGAGTAAATAACGTGGTTAGGTTCGTTTCTTCTAAATTCTGCCTTCCTCGTCCCTAGAACATTAGTGCAATGGTTCCCAAACTGTGGGTCACAGGAGGTTTCTTCAATGGTTTGAGGGGGGGGGGGGCAAAAGGTTTATTTAGTTTTAGTATGATTATTGGTTCGCAAACAATTATTTTTTAGTAATTAATATTTACTGTTTGCAGGTTTTTTTTTATACTTTGAAAAAGAAAACACCCTCTGTGTACAACTCTTTGGTTTAAGGTTAAAGTGCGGGCCTCCAATGAATAGTCATTATCAAATTTAGTAGCCTACACTCATAGATTCATAATATATTTATGGTAATTATTATTTCCTTATACTTTAAATTATTTTATGAGAGGAAAAAATCCAGAGTATTTGGGATGTTCTGTGTAATTGTTGTTCCAGCTAATTTTTTTTTTATCTAATTAACATTTTATAACCCATTCTTAGTATACAGAGGAAACTCTAAGAACCTTTCTCGGTCTTATTTATTTTACAGTATTCTTCCTGGCTTTTAAGTGTTTGAAGCTATAAAAAAGAGAGCATCCTCAGAAAGTACCAACATTATTTTTACTTAAAGATGTTATATTTATTATTATTTTTTAATTTATGGGATGCAAGAGGGTGCGTGAAAAAAATAATATTAAAAGTGGTGAATAGATTGAACAGTTGATTAGACGAATTAATATTTATTTCCATGTTTAATGAACACTGAAAGGCGTATAAAAGGGCAAGCTCTACACTCCAGAAAAAGGTAGGCCTTGAGAGTTCACAATTAAAAATAATTGTGAACTTGTGAAGGTATTTCCGTTAAGTTTGACAGCATTTCCACACTATCCGCCTTTAAATTGGGTATTAAATACACCCGTTTGGGGCCATTATTTCCTTTGTTAATATATCTAAAAAATAGTACTAAATAAAGGCAGCTAGAGTTTGCATATTTGTTTTATAGTAAATAAGAGTTGGGTTGAATATACTAGTTTACAAATCAGAATCACGAATCCGAATCTCCACTTACCTTTGAATCTCAAATTTAAATAAAATTATAAACATAAGAGGAAATAAAAATATAATGTAAAAATAGAAATGATAACTAAATGTTAACATTCTTATAATCCATTCATTAAAACAATACAAAAATCCAAGAATTTGATTTTGAATATCCTTAAGTATTCCGGGATTCCGTCTCTAATAATAAATGCGAATACCTTTTTACTTAATTTTTTTATCTAAGATTCAACTGTATTGTGTGTGTGTGTGTGTGTGTGTGTTGGTTTTAAACTTTTTTTTCCCCCTAATTGGCAGTCATTTTTTTGTGAATGTAGGTCTACTATAGTTTTATATTGCAGCTAACGGGGAAAAAATGTTTTTTGATTGAATTGTTTCTTTGAATGCCACTTGTCATTTCTCTAAACTCCCTTTAATTTTATCTAGGATGAAAAATATGCAAAAAGTTAATTCACCTAATCGCAGATGTTGTGTTATTTTTTTAATTTTGTTGCCTGTAATTATTATGAAAGTATAAAGTATTTCTGTTTCTGAGTTGTTTTTTATGTGTTGTTTCTGTTTTTTGATTGGTTTGTTTCTTGCCCGCTCGCTCTAGCCATTACTATTGGCCGGCTAGGTTATGTGTGCCCTCACGAAGTCGCCCCTCTGTTACAGCAGTTTGTTCGCCAGTGGTGTGTAACCCCTTTACTTTATTATTATTATTATTAATATTTATTATTTTATTTTTATTTTCTTCCACTAAATTGTGACCATAATTCCAAATATATTTAAATTGGTATTATTCTCAGCAGTTGTGTTCATGGTTTTGAAAAGTGATTAGTTGTGCTGTATAAGGGCATGTTCATTATTTGTGTCACATGTTCTACCCTGACGATATAATGCTCTCTATGCACGCCTTTAACCCCCAAATACTATATATTAATAAAAGTTAGTGCTAATGTCTTCACTCGTCGTTAAATTGGCTGATTACAATAAAATAGTTTGTTTATTGTTGATAAAAAAAACCCAATACTTACTTGATTAACTCAAAGAGCCACACACTATTTATCACAAATAATACTTCATCATATAACATTGACTCAAACCACCTCCCCTTTTATATAACAGCATGGCAGTATAATTATTTCACACTCTTTTGCTTTCCAGAATTTATTTATGTACCTTTTCCTTGTGATTTTAATTGTTTACATATTCCTTTTGGTTAAGTACATCTACTACAAAAAATCACTGCAAAGAAACATTATTTTTTTTTTGCAAATTAAGTTATTTTCTAAATGTAAAAAATAAATAGATCATGTTATTTATTTTGTCTTTTGTAGGAAATATTGCCCATATTTAAGAGTGTTAGTGTCGGTGACCTGGTGGTCTAGAGGTAAGGTGTCAGACTTCTTTTCTGGGGGTCCAGGGTTCAAACCTCAGTCCCGGCACTGATTTATCTGATTGCCAAACCCTTCCTTCACCTCTGACAAGGCGTGTATTAATCACAACTTATGAATGTGAGGAATGCCAGACCTCCACCGTGGTTCGGATCCCACGTTAAACTGTAGGTCCTCCATTTCATCTCACAATCACACTAAAAATTATCTCAGATAAAGACCATTGTATTGTAAGCCGTGTGGCCTGACAGTGATTGGTACTTTTTTGCTGACCGAGGCGGTCGCCTTAATATCAATTCTTGATTATTTTGTTACCGCTAAGAATCAATTTGAGTTTGACATCTCCCTTATTAAAATATATATAAACTTCTAAACTTGCTGATGAATACCAGTTAAATATACAAGAATAATAGGTTGGCTTTGGTGGAAGAGATTATAAGCTTACATTTTGGTACTCTTTAATTTATATTTATTTCAAATGACTCCTCAAAGAATGGTTTCTACTGATTACTTTTCATTTTGTTAAATTTTCTCTTTGATTGCTATGTTTTTCTAAACATATGATTTTTCCAAATGAAATTTAAATGTTTATTCGTTAATATAGTTTCATGTTTGTCATTTGTTTATTTTAGTATTTTGAGTAGGCCTACTTATATTTTATATGTTTTGATTCTGGGGCTACATACAACTAAAAAAATTAGACAAACTAATAAATCAGATTTTTTTGTTTTAAGTAATTTTAATAACTCTTTAAAACATCTAGACTATTTTAAGCACCTAATTAAGTTATGTTTATTCCAAGATAGTATAATTTCAGTAGAAGCCTTTTTGTAAGAGTCTGATCTGTGTAATTTATTTAAAATGATGCCTTTAATAGTAACCCTGCATTTCTTCTCCCTTATAATTTATGTTAAATTATAGTTAATTGTGCCTCTTTTCTGTCAACCTTTTGCCTAACTTTTATCAATGTTTGGCTTTGGTTTCACTTAGAAACCAGTAGTATCAGTAGTTATATGTTACCGTGTTACTATTTTTTTTCTCTTTCTGTTATGATGGTACTTCTCCGCTTCTCTTAACAGAAACAATCCTCTGTATTGATGTTGTAAATAAATTTAACCTTAACTCATTGTATTCATGGCTCAAAATATATATTGATAAGTGTATCACTAAACATGGTGTAACTTTGTGTTTACCTTTTTAATAAGCTATGACTGATGCGGTCGAGTAAGTAATGTTTCGTTGCACCATTTAGTTTTAACACTTTTTATTAATCTAACTTAATGCAGCATTATATATTCCTTCTGCAAATTATAAATAAAATCCTTTATTTGGTGTGTGCATTAGGAATTAAAATAACTTTTTTTGCTTTTTTTTTAAAATTCAGAATTAATCTTATGCAAACAATAGATTTTATTTTTGTACACAGTATTTTAACTTGATACCTACTAACATACTTATATTCAGGACATAAACATCACCTAAATAATTCATTAGAGCTGACCTAGGAAAGAGGAGGGGGGATGTATTTACTTAGCATTATTTTTAGTTCAATAAATGTTTAGGATTCAAAACTTTGCTGTGTACTAATGAGTTAAAATAATAAATTAAGTGCTTTCTTATAAAAAATATGTGTTGAAACGTAACACTTGGTCACTAGGATTGAACCTGTGTTCACATGTAATTTTTCAATACATGGTATTGCAATCATCCATAATCTGAATGTTAATTTCAATATATTGACAATACATTCTTATTTACCAAAAAGGTTTAGAGTTATTATAACAGCATAAATTTATGATATAGTGGGAATGATTGAAATTAAAAAAAAAAGTTTTAGTCATATGCTTAGTTGTTTACAGCGCCATGGCAAGTTAGTGTATGCAATTATTTGGTTCATTGATATTTATAAGTTTCAAATCCCACGTAATTTAAGTGTTTTTGGATTATGTTCTTTTTTAGAAACTCTATATGAGCCCCTCAGAAATAATGTTATTGACTAGAGGAGTAAGGGAGTTTTATTGTTGATTAACTGTGCAGGCTCAAATCCTGTCCTTCCAATTTGGAAACCACCACGATATTTGTGTAGAAGGGATGGGAAATTAATTAAACTTGTCACAACCCAAACCTCTGTCAATGGCCGAATAATCTTATTGTGGACATATCTACATCGATGGTCATGCAGGTCTCTTATGGTCTGATTTGCTTGTGATGAGGCCAGGGCTTGAACCCAGGATGGGTGTATTGAGGGTTGTTCTTCTTACATTATTTACCACTTTTATTCCACGCAAATGAGGGCTTATTTCTTATGAAACTCTACCTTCTTTGTTCTTACCCCTCAGTGCAAATATGCAAATAACCCGGATGTAAGATTCAGTGCACATAATAAAACCAAATAACTTAAAATAAAATATGTTGACAGATGTAAGCAGAGAACAATATAAAACCGAGTGAAATATGTTTTTTTATTATAATTGATATGAAAATACCTCAATTTCTTGAGCTGGCATCAAGGATGCGTTTACCTTAAAGGTGTTAAATCATTGAAAAATGTTTGTGGACAGTCTTAATTGCACTAAAATGATTATTTACTCAATTTAAAATATAGTTTTCTAACATCTTTGGCTAGATAATGTACATCAAAACTTTGTCGCATGTTTGTGTTAAATGCTTATGTACTAATTATGCTAGTGGTTTTAGGGATCAGAAAGGTTATATTTAGAGGAAGGGTACTCACCTTTGTTTGGAGGGAGAGTGGAAAACTATTTTGGGAAAACCACCCTCAATACACCTGACCAAGATTCGAACCTGGATCTCCCTGTCATCGACAGTATAGGTTATTGGGAGAGTAGCACGTTAGACAAAGTGGGTCCCACACATGTTAAATGTTGACGTATGAAAGGAGAGTGTCACATAATTGACATTTTATGAAAAGGAATGCTATGCATGGCTTTTGTGTGTCAAAACTAGAGCAAAACATTGCATGATGGAGCAAACCACTATCAGTTTGGCATGCCTTAGATAACATTTCTTTACGATTGGTTCAAGCCTCTAAAATAGGAAGAAAGCTACTGCTCAAAAATAGTTTACAAGGAGCCAAAACTGCTCACTCTTACATTTATACCATAATTAATTCTCATGAAATGAGGGGAAAGCAAAACTAGACACACAATGCGTAAATAGTTTTAAAAATAATTAACAGATAAATATATATATCTCTAAAAATATTCAGGGTTGCCACAAACCTGGAGAATCGGGGAAAAAAACTATAATACAGGGAATTTTACAAAATAAATTACTAAAAATACTGGCATATTTGTGAATTTTGGGCATTTGACATCTAATACGTGACTCTCAGTAGACTAGACTGCCCATGATGGGGAGATCGAGGTTTGAATCTCAGATGGATCTACCAAGGATGGTTTTTATAAAATTGTTTTCCACTCTCCATGCAAATGCGGGTATACTTCTTATAAATATAACCTCCCAATCCCTAAAACTATTAGCATAGTACATAAGTGTATAATCCGGAATGGGTAGCAAGACGTGGTGCTAAGAAAAATTAATACTTTATGCAGGCAAAAGAAAAAAAAAGAAAACTTAAAAAGCAAACTTAAAAAGCAAACTTAAAAAGCAAACTTAAAAAGCAAACTTAAAAAGCAAACTTAAAAAGCAAACTTAAAAAGCAAACTTAAAAAGCAAACTTAAAAAGCAAACTTAAAAAGCAAACTTAAAAACCAAGCATTCTGATTTGAACAAATGCCTTAGCCCTCCCAACCTTTTTTTCACCCAGAAACATAAGTTGTTTGACAAATTCATAAATTTACCGATCAAGATCAAATCATTTTGTTTTAATAACAATGACTTGACTCCACTTGCACGAGTAAATTTTGTGAAAAATTAAATTTCACTAAATGATTTTCTAAATTATCTTTAAAAAAAAGGAGGGGGGGATTGCTTCTGGAAATCCTGGAAAATTTNTAGCACAGTGAGCTAAGAATATTTTATTTTAAGGGTTCTTCTAACATAAAAAACGAAAAGTAAAAATGGCACAACTAATAGATTATTTCTGATTGGCTCAATAGATGTTTGTATGAAAACTTAGAACAGAAATAGTACTAACATATTGTACTATAAATAATTTAGCTCACACTCTACCATCTTTGTAAATACTTATAAATAATAAATACATTTTCAGGGCCTTTTGTCTTGTAAATACATTTAAAAGAAAACTAAATCCTAAATATATTTTGGTTTTATATCCTGCATTTAATCATTCTTTAAACTTTTACTATAAATCATTAATACATATTTAAAAACTTGTTTTTTTCATAAAATACAAATCATGACACAAGAACATTGTGAAAATTAAAATAATCAAATAGTATCATCTTCTACCATGTGTGATTTACATATTAGATGGACAATTCTTAGTAATTTGTGAAAGGAATATGTATTTTTAAGACAATTTTGAATCTCAAGTGGATCGATCATTTGGGGGATAAATTTTTAAGCTTATATGCTAATAATTCACTGGTCAAAAAATTTCAAGTTTTTCCGATAACATGGATGGCTTTAGAAAAAATACACTTAATCATGTGTGATGTTACAGGGTAAAAACAAGCAAAATATCGTAACACAATTTGTACAGTTTTTATGTAGAAAATAAAATTATTACTCTTTCCACATTTATTAAAAAGGATATGAATACGTAAACTATAGTTTCATATTTGAAAACTGGCTAATACAGAACAACCTAGACTATACATACATTAATAACGCTTGATCAGATTTTTTTACTCATTAAGCTTTAAATGCAAAGAACTACATAAAAATGCTACAAATTTTTTTAGCATCGCGTGTTACTACCTGTTTGAGTTGTATGCATTATAATCTATTAACTTATGGGGAGCTTCATATTCCCATCAGTAACTGTATCATTCTGTTACTACTTGATACTGTTTCTCTATATAATTCATTTCCTGATAAACTATCACTGACACGTCTTTGGTTCTCGATAAAGAAGCTCAGGCATGAATATAAAGAGGGGATTTTTAACAACATCCTAACTTCTGGTAATTCTTTATCAGGTCATGCATAATTTTAGGGTAATCACCCTACTTTTTTGATGCCTGGATATGAAGCCAAATATCTCGAGCTTGGATTTTGTATGACATCAAAGTGAACTTGAATTCTTATTTGTGGGCCGGTGAAGATCTCTTCTTAAAGCTTAGCATAATTTTGATTTCAGTATTTGTGGCACTAATACTTAACACACCTGCCTCGGTGGTGTAGTTAGCTAATGCGCTAGTTTCGTGTTGAGCTCAACTGCCAAGGACAGGGAGATCGAGGTTCAAATCTCGCTCGGGTGAACTGGAAGTGGTTTTTCCTAAATCCTCCCAAATGCGGGTTCACTTCCTCTATATTCAACCTTCCCAACTCCTAACTCATTAGCGTAATTAGTACTTAGGAGTATAACCCGAATGGGTAGTAGGACGTGGTGCTAAGTATAAGTAATTAAGTATAACTTAAAACTTTCACTTAAGTCAAGAGGTTTTCACAAAGTTATGTTTAATTCCAGTTTTATGTGTACGGCAATGAAGGTAAAAAATCATATTTCCAAGATTCATCAAGATAGTGTAGCATTCTTACCTTATTTACCGGGAACATAGTCTTCTTTGGTTGACCATTCCATTATTCTGTAATGTTTTTCAGTTGCAGGTCTGTCACCTGTCACACAATTTAAAAAATCAATATTTTGTAAATCCTGTCTGCAGCATAAACAAAAGCTCACCACTTTCAGATCCCCACATATCTGCCAACAATAATCCATATATTTGGCTGCATTTAGTAAAAGTGACATACTTTCTTATCTCCTGAATGTTGGTTTTATGATTCCAATGTGTAAAACCAAATACCTTAAACAATATAAATAAATGTTCTGAAAATTTGAAAAAGACACCTGGTCACAGGAATTGACAACACCATAAACAGTTTCCAGTCCTTGAGGTTGTGCTGAATTCAGTTCTTCCTTAAATCCATTTATAAACACTGCCGACAAAGGAAATCTTACATTCTGTAGTTGCTTGACAATTTCTCTTGCCTCTTTATAAAGATGGGTAGTTTTATGTAATTAGCGAGCAAATTCGACTGCTGAAGTATTGATCCTAAAAGCTCCGAATGCTACTTATAAAGATTTAAAGCACAAACCAATCTCTTCAGCAGTCTCTGATGGTTCAAGTGTGGCTATTGATCACTTTGAGATATGAAATTGAGATCAGAAGATGTAGATGGTTCTTATTATTCCTCTGTTTCGGGTGAGGTCAATTCTTCCATATTGGAAGGTGGCCTAAGGATGGGAAGTTTGTCCACATTCGGCACTTGATTACAGATGGAATGTTTGGGTTCTCTATTTTATATTTGGTTTTTTCTTGAAAATAGGTTTTAGAGGTTGCTAATTGCCAAATAGCATACTTTTTCTTCTTTCCTTTTGTCAATTCTATGAAATTCTCTTAAAACTGAATATATTATATGTGTGGCACCCATCTTTTATCTCTCTCTCTCTCTCTCTCTGTGACACATGACACCAAAATATATATATAATAGGTTATCTTCTGTATATTTGTAATATACCTATTCTGAGATTTTTCTATGAACTTCTCACATATGTTACAAAAATTGTTCCACGAGCTTAACTTGCCAAACATTTTGTCTCTGTCGTCATTTTACACAGATAAAGAGACACTAAATTTCTTGCTTTTATAATCATACAATCCCACCTCTCTGTTAATGTAGCGCACACCCATACTTTCTTTCTCTGTGCCTACTTAATGAGAAACCATGTGATATAGTGCATTCCAAACACCTTTTCAAGGTCACATCTGCTGTGATAAAGTGCAATTTTTGGTATATAACATCTGAAAATTGACCACATATAAGTTAAACCGAGAGGGCGCACTATAATGAAAGGGAAATATGTCAGGTTTTAGGTTTTTATGCACATTTTATGGAAAAGATATTGCCAATTTCTCAGAAAATGTGATTTGATTCAACTTTTTCGGTTACAGAGTTGATAAAGCTTGCAATAACACATGATAAACAGTTGTTTTCATCCATGTTGGCAAAATATTGTTGACTACTGATCATAAGGTATGGTGAGTTGTATATAAAATATTTTATTAAAGGAAAGAAAAACTGAATTGAGTATAAAACATAATTTTGATTTTGTGCTCGTGGCTTTCCTTATCTCGCCATTCCAAACGCCTGTGTTTGTGAATCTAGGCTGTTTGTGCACACTTGTGTGTTTTATTTACCTTTCTTGTTGACTGGTACAGGTGCACATCGCTGCGCAACATCCGGGACAATGAGGAGAAAGACAGCGCATTTCGCGGTATGTGTCAGATGATCACCGTGAACCCCGCAGGGGTGGTGGCAGAGTTCATTTTCTTCTGTGATGCAGTCGCCTCCTGGGTCAGTCCCAAGCCTGACCTCAAGGAAATGTTCACCAAGGTGGGTTTAATATTTCTCTTGTACGTGTTGTGTCCTTGGTTTTTATGTGGCACTAAAAATTATCAATTGGAAGGTAAAAAACATGCTAGTCAAGTATTGTAAAAAAAACCATTCATTTAAGAAAGTTTTATATGAGTAGGGGGAAAAAGTAACATTTCGATACTATATCGATTAAAAATAACTGTGTTTACACTGCCATGACAGGGCTCATTTTTTTCCCTCTTTTCCTACTTTTGAGGAAAAACTCCTACTTTTCGACCGCCAGAAGAAAGAAACAGTTTGGTTTGTAGATGTTGAAGTGTGGATCTTCCTTTTTGTTGGTAAGCTAGCAAAACAAAATATTGTATCATAATGTGTCACACTGTTTGAATAAACTCGATGTATGCCCGAAAGCTTGTACAGTGTCTTTGAAATTCAATGGTTATAAAATTGTTTTTGGAGGTAGTGCTATAATGAACTATTTCCAACTAGAAAAGGCTTGTTAAAGCTATCCTTGTGTTACCCCATGGAAATGCTGATGTTGAGCGAAGATTCTCACAAACATCAAACTATTTAACTGACAACAGGACCTGTTTCTCTGAGGCATCCATCAGAGGCATGCGCTCTACCAAAGATGGTCTTATACATTACAACTATCACTCCAACACAGTATCATTCACGAATAATTTCTTCAAGAAAGGACATGGGGCTGGACTCGAAGAAGAGAAGAGTATCAAGCATATAAGAAAGTTTTGAAAAATAAATCGCAGGAAGCTAAAGAGGCAATGCAAAAAGAGAACCAATTAGAAAAGAAAGAAGTTTCAATCTTACAAGTCATTATTGGCAGAAGCAAATGAAAGGATTAATAATGCAATGAAAATAATGATCAGAAAGGTTTGAAAATAGCCCAAACTACGCTAGAAGCTCTGGGCAAGAAATTGGAAGAAAGTGACTCTGCTTTTGAGAAAATAAGAAACAAACAAAATCAAATTCAAAATACGAAGACAACAATTTTGGACTACTTTTGTGCAAGTCAATGTGATTGAATCAAAGAAACACAAAAACAAATAAAAGAGTGATTGATTTTTTTTGTGTGCATATAACCCTAACGGGTAATAAGACGCGGGGGTAATTTTTTTTTTAGTTATGATGTTTCACAGATTATTTTTTTAAATATATTTTATTTTAGGGTGGAAGACAGTTTATTTTAACCTATTTCTATTTTCTATTGTTTCACTATTATTATTCCCAAATTTGGATTTGTAATGAAATGACAAAGTAAAATAAATACTGTACTAAAGAGAAAATAAATTAAGGGGGTGGGGGGAGATAAAAGGTGATGGCAAGGGGTTGATGATGGTTAAGCATTCCTCCTTTCTTCTTTTATAAAATACTTTTTCTTATTTTTGCTACAGGCCCTATAACATAAACCATCGTTTTTAATTATCTATTTTATTTTGGCATTATGAGGTGAATATAGTGAACATGTCCTACTTTTTCATCAAAATGTCAAACTTTTCGACACCCAAAATATGCTATGAGGCCTGTGTGGTAGAAAAATGGTATCCTAATTTGCATATAAACAATCACGGTGAGTCGTATTTAAAATCAAAACTTTCAAAAGATGGTGGCGCAGTGTATTTTACATCACATATGCAGTGTGTCACAAACAATATCTAAAACTTTTAATTAGATAAGTCATGATAAATGTTTTTCTAGATTTTGATTCTTAAGTTCAACCTAGATTTTTTGATTCTTGAAAATTTCCTAAATATGTAGAAACACTGTTCAAAGATGTAAAGTAATTGATAGTGAAGAAAGCCAACTTGAAAGGATCATTATTATTTCAAATCTAGTCATTGTTAGTTTTAAAGATATTCATTTTTCAGCAATCTATCTATTCTAGCCTCCATTATGTTGCATCACTTTGGCAACACTGCAAGTTTTCAGTTATATTTCAAATTCTTCAAGAAGCTTGTAGTTCTATGTAACGTTTTGTCTTTGTGTTTTAAATGTCTCTTTATACGGAAAAGCAATTCAAAACTATATTAAACTAGAAGTTTTAAGATGTGGGAAGTGTAAAATAGAAGAAGAAATGAAGAGAGAAGTGTTTGTTTCTATTTAGGCCTAACCAAACAATCCTTTCAGGTTGGCTTCCTTCACTATCACTTACTTTACATTATTGTACAGGGTTTCTACAGTGACTTATTATACCTTATTCACCAAAAGATTTAATAGAAAAAGGTAATCAGGAAGAATTGAAAGATGTTATCTGGGAATTTTACCAGTTTTGTAAGCACAGCACCCTGTTGTTTTATGGCTGTCACAGATACTCCATGGTTTCAAGAATCAAGTGGGTGAAGAAAACTGGAAACGTTTTGCCGACCAGTTTCCTCTCTTGCTGAAGGAGAGACTGACGTCCATGTATGGCGTCTGAACTTCTCATGCAGGTAACACTTTGTGGGGAAGAATAGTTAGTAGAAATAAGTACATTCTTTGAGTGCTCTAAAATTAAAAGATTAAAATGAACAAAATCTTTAAAAAAACATCCAAGTGTTGCACACCTGTATTATTCATTAAAATACTGTGTAAGTATGAATAACATGATATTATTTACAAGTAGCATATAATCTCTAATTTATCTTCAAATCCTGAATCTGAGTTTTGGAAAAAAATATTAAAACAAGAAAAAATATAATGGAATAATCAGGGTGTCCAGTGACCTGGTAAATAGGGAAAAGTCGGAATTTGTTTGGTCGGGGAAAATTCAGGGAATTTAATTAAATTTCTGTAATTTTCACATAGTCACTAAAAAAATACTAAAATTTCATTTACATTAGTTAAAATTACATTTTTCTATGATTCAATCTTGTTTTAACACAGTTGAACAAACTAATTTTAATTCTCAAAGTCAACATGGGATTTTTGTGTGTCATCTTTCCATCCCTCTACTTTGCGTTTTTATTTTTTAAACTATTTGTGCAAATCCATATTTAAATGTCTCAATATTAGATCACTCTACTCAAAAGCCCATAACTTTAGGCTGTAACCCCTTCATAGAGTGTCACAATTTCAGTGTGTGTATGTGTTTAAAAATATTATTGCATCAAGTTGCAATCTTAATAAAATAGTGTTTGTAATATAGGGACTGGAAAAGTTGTAAATTGGTTCTGGAAAACCTGGAAAAGTCGGGGAATTTTAGAATATGGTTTGGCTGGACACCCTGATAATAGAAAATGTAACTAAAATGTTAACATTCTTTCTTATAATCTATTCACTATACATTCATATAAGGGTTATCTTTAAATTATAATTGGTTTTAAACCACCATTAAGCAGTATTAGAGCTATAAACCAAATTTCACTTGGAATTTTGTTTTTCCTTACGGATTTGAGTCCCAAATCCGAAATTATTTTGAATATCCTAAGGATTTAAGACTCCCACCACTATTTAGTATATTATATCATTTGAAGCTTCATAGTGTGATGTTATTTTTGCTAAAAGATGTACATTAATAGACGGTTGACTCAGTCTTTCAAATACTTAGTTCTGTTGACAACTTTAAAGTTTATTTTTATTTCATTCAGATTACACAACTCCTAAAGTTTTGCTAGTATGTGTATACCTAAACAACATTAAAAAAAAAATATTACAAGGTTATGGTGCTTTTAACATTCCAAGGTTAGACTTTGTAAAAATAAGCCTTAAAATTGATCTAACTGAATTGTTTGGTTTCGTGTGTGTGTTTCAGGATGCGTGGGGAAGCAACTTGCCTCTGAAACGCAGGGGTCCAGGGAAAGGGGTGGGTGGGTGAAACCACTTAACAACCAGTGATTAGGGCCCGGGCTCAAATCACGTCATGGGGAGGGCGGGAGGGTGGTGTGGGAAGGGTGGGCTCAATCGACGTCACATTAAGGGGATCATCTTGAGTAATGCTTTTTTTCAAACCAGTCATAAACGGGGAAAAAAGGGAAACTACTTTAAGGGGTATCACTTTTTATATTAATTTTCCTAAAGAAAAAAAAATCTAAAGTTCTAATAACATGCTTAGCTTTTTCTTTCCTGTCATGAAGGGCAAAGCAATGTGTTTCTGTGTAGATTTTGCTTCAGATTAGAATGGTTGATTGGTTAGCAAGTTTTCGATGGCTTGCTGATTGGTCAACCACAAGCTTCTTATCAGTGTAACAAGTTAGTTAATGAAAAATGAGGAAATTTATAACTACTGTATTTTAAGTTTAGGTTAAGACACATATCTAGGAACCATAATTTTAAGGTTTTCACGCTAAATGTAAATGTAAAGTAATTTGGAAAAAAACTTTACTTTTAGGTGTTACAACACAAAATAAATCTGTAGCTCAGTAAGTTTCCTACTATAATTAACTTAAATATATAAAGAAAGACAATCTTTAAACATTTGCTTTTCTTTTGATGTCATGTTGTCAACTGCATGCGATATCGTTCAAAGCAATTAGAGTGATGTCTTTGTGGTAAGCTCAACTAATAATTGGCATTGGAATTAGATAAAAAAAAAGTCAAATCTTGTTGACGAAGAATTAATTAGTTTTCTTGTGTTCTGTTTCTTGTTTTTCATCCCCTGCATCGTGGTTTCTTGAAGAAGAGAAGTAGGAAGTTAAAAAAAATATTGTGAGCATGTCTAAGATTTATGATTCCTTGACCCCCTTCCCAAAATGTTGTCATTAATGTAGGCAAAATTTAATCAGAATAAGCAAGTATTAGAAGTGCCTTTGTAAATTTTAAATAAGACATAAAATGATATGTATTCCCACCACCAGAGTCAGATTCGACCCTTGTATCTAACCAGAAAAGCCACTCATTTTTATCACCTTAAACAAGCTGTGGTAAAAGTCTTAAGTCATTTGAGTAGTACCTGAAATGTTGTTGAATTTTTTTTTAATACAAAGTATTTAAATTGTGTAGGCTTTTGGCTCAAATTGAATTATTAATTAAATTATGAATGATTTGGTAAAAAGCCTAGTCGCTTAAAAACTAAACACATCACGGATGATTAAGAATTACTTACACTCCACTTACCCTGAATAACTTGACTATGGCCCTAACTTAATGGAACAGTGCAAGTTAAACTTATTACTTTTCAGGGTAAACTTTGGGTACATGTGAAAGCTAAACATTATTTCTTCATATTTAATTCATTAAGGATGGCGCCACACTGGACCGAAGATATGCTGCATAATTTGGTCGACTAAACATTGATACATGATTTTCCATACAAAACCCTATGTCGCATCACATTAGACAAAAGATCCCTCAGTCTGTTGAGTGCACTGTGTCACGACGCTGTCATGTGCGTTTTTTAGTTTTGGCCGTTTGATAATCTAATGGTTGGAGAGTCGGTAATGTTGCAATTACGTGTTTTCAAACGCATATCTTCCACTGTAATATGTCTGATTCTTACAACAGCGGAATATCCGTCACCAAAAATATGCGGCGTTTATTCGATCCAATATGACTTCAGCCTAAGCCAAGTGCATTTAATATTTTAAAATACATTTAATATAATTTGCTATTAATATAGTGAGTGACATTTCTCATGACAAAAACTTTTAATCAACTTTTAATTAACTTTGTGAAACTTTTTCTAAAAAAATTTCTACCACTTTACACAGTGTGAACAAATGTTTTAGGCATCGGTAAATGATGTTTAAGTCTACTATTTTAGTTTTATATTTTCCTCTAAAATGGCACTAAACCTGGGAGAACAGCTGAAGCATACATGGTGGACCATGTCACACTTGCAAGGACTATTGGTGGTTTTAAGTAATTTCTCCATCTTTAGCATTAAATTATCTTCAATCGATCTTTTACAATGTCCAATTTTGAGAACCGCAAATTGGCTTAGTACCGCAAACACTTGTGAACTCCCATTTTTTCTCAATTGTTAATGCTTTAGTATGTATATGCTTTATAAAATGGTTGAAATGACAACTATTTTTGTTATTTCTAAATAATTCTCTCAAATTAGTATTTTTATTCCGAAGCGAAAACGGTCAAGGCAGCCACTCATTACAGATTTTACTAAATTTTATATGTGATAGAAATATTTTAAAGATTAAAAGAGAAGTAAGCTAAATTCTACTAAATGTAAGATAAATTCATACTAAAATTAAATTAATTACATTGAACAATAGGAAGTTTTAAAAAAAAATATATTTGCAAGAATGGTCTTGAAAACACTGGGGGAGCATTTCAAAACAATTTGTATGTTTTTTTGTAGAGTTTTACTTCATCACTGGCAGAGTTATACTCCATCTAAGGTAAGAGTGTAAGTGACAGATAGCAAAAATATTACTTATTACTAGGAGTGTGCAAAGTTTCGAAACTCTGACTCAGCTTTGAAAAATTTCCTGCTTTGAAAATTTACAAACCTTGGCCAATAATGGTCAATTATTCCCATTCTAATCTGTTATGTACAGTCATAGTGGCTACAGACAGGGAAATGTCAGGGAATTTTAGGATGACAGGGAAAACAGAGAAATGTCAGGGAATTTAACTAAAAATAAGGAAAAGTCGGGGAATTAAAATATATATCAAGTATCCCAATAATTTCACAACTAAACACTAAAACAAAAGTTAATAATACCTAGATAAAATAACATTTTAATTTCTTAAATAACTGATCAAACCGTTTATGTTTAGTAGATACAAACTTTTTTAATATGTGATCAATAATAAATAAAACAAGTCATCAACCACTATTAAAACTGGAAAAAAGTAGTCAGGAAAAATTGAAAAATGTTGCCTGGAAAAGCCAGGGAATTTTGTAAAATGTTTTGTAGCAACCCTGACAGTACAAAACAATATTCAAAAATTTCTGGCCTCGACAATTAACAAATCTTGGCCAATAATGGTAATTTATTCCCATTCTAATCTATTATGTACACTACAAAACAATATTTATACGGAAAAAATCTGAAGTTGAGAATAACTTGATTTATCAGAGAAAAAAAAAACTGGGAAAGCTTTGATTGCCAAAAGTGGCAACGAATCAATGTACAGTCTTGCAGACCATATGGCTTTGGGAAATAATACATGAGAGTATATTTGTTTATTTTTAATTGCTGTCACCACCACTACTACCGTATTTGGACTTGAGTTCAGCTTGACTGATAAGAGTGGTTTTTTTTTTATCCTTGAAGTTCATCCCCATCCTTGATTGTCAAATATTTTTATATAAATTATTTTAAAGGCCCAAACGGAGTTAAATCTTAATAGCATCAAAATAAGTTTAATAAGAATGCAACAAGGATGTCATATGCTGTAATGGGAACGCGAATACTGAATAGCTGCCAGCTAATAAACTTTTCCATTACCATAATATAAAACTATCAAAAAGTATACAAAATAACTGGAGGCATTTTACTAAACTGAGCCGGCCACAGGCTTGAAACACGATGTTGATACAGAATAACCATGAAAAATAAAAATTATCATGTGTTTTTAATTATTCCATTCTCAGATTTTCTTTCTTGAATTTCATTTCAACAGATTCTTAAAATCCTGGAAGTTGTTTTATGAAGTATGTCAAGTATTCCTCCGCATTTACTTTCAAGAAATTAGTACTTAGAGCTGTGTTATATAAAAGCATGTGCGCTGGGAGCATCCTTACCTCAAATTATACAGAGGCTCTTAACAATTGAGACAACTGTAAATACTTTTTATGATTTCATGGTATTTACAAACTGAATATCTACATAAATATTTCATAGTTTTCTGCGGTTGCAGTCAGCCCTCTGTAAGCTACGCATCATTTGCTACAATTTCTGTTTTTGGTTGAAATTAAAAAGTCTGTTTATTGTAGTTTTTTACTAATATTTATAAGAAGGAGGCTGACTTTATCCTCAACTATGGAAATGGAAATAAGGCCAATTTTAGCGTAAAATTGATGGTTTAATAATTTCCACTGTTTGTTGTGGACTTGTGCCTATATTATGTTGTTTTTTCCCCTTTCTAATGTTGGCAGTCATGTGTATACTTATTACAAGCTTTATGAGCGAGTAACGGTGACACAGATCTGTTATGGCTCTTGGCACATATTTCACTTTTTTCAACTATTTAAAACCGGTTAGAACTATTTGCCCCTCCTTGATTTAATTCAATATTTTAGATACAGTTGAACATATTAAACAGTGTTGATTAAATTTCTCGGCATATATTTTTTAATAGTTAAATCAACCGCTTAGTCTGCAAATTTTATATTTATATTAGGGGTGTGTGAGAACATCGATTCGAGAGTAAAATTCTGGATTTGACAATTGCGAAGTTTAAAAAAATAATTCAAGGTTAAAACATACATTTATGTCTCTCTTTTTTTTTTTTTTTTTTTTTTTTTTTTTTTTTTGTCCCCTGTTATTTCCATCATAAATTTGTTTAAGTGAAAAAAAATCTAAAGTAATTATATTACATTTGGAATATAGCATTTTATAAATTATATTTAATACCTAAATTTACTTAGTTATGTAAAGTATATTTTTATCCAACATTAAACATTTCTTTTAATATTCAAACTTCAATTTGACTTTGAGAATATCTCATTATTTTATTCGACTTTTCTTCTAATTGAAAAAGTGGACTTTCACACTCCTAAAATATATATATATCTCAAAAAATCTTCTAATGAGTGGTTAGCTTGTGAAGGCTGATGATTGAATGAACTGATAAAACAACGAAATTGTGATTTCAATTTGGGGAATTAATAATTATATGCTGTCGTGGAAATGGTAAAAGTTCATAATACTTTTACCAAGGTCTACAGTAGTTTGAGGGAAAACTACTTTTAGATGCTAAATTGTTGTATTTTTGTGTGTGCATGAATTTTTTTTAAATCTCAGATAGCACACGATTGTGTGTGCATAACTAACCCACTTTTATCTTTAAAAAGTCGATGCTTCAAAACTACATATAGTATGTTGCATGGTTAAAATAAATAACAAGTTGTATAGGGCTATTGCTATAATTTATCAGTAATCTTATTCTATGTTGTGTAAACTAAATTAAAGATTTATTTTTAGTTATTATATCAGTGTATTACCCTTTTGAACGACTTGTTTTTATTCAAACTTAAACAACAAATTTATTCGACAATTCATAAAAATAAAAATAACAATAATTTGACAAGTTTAGTTTTTACTAAGTAAGTAAATGAGTGTTAAGTTTTTACTATAAGGAATATATAATTTTAAGCCTATTCGGTTCAGTCTAGAAAAAGGTTATCAAAAATTCTTTCAGCTATTTGAGAAAATTTTTTTTTCTATTATGCTAATTATTTATATATACAAACTATGTATTTTATATGTAATACAACTTATTGAAGTAAATTCCATGTGTATCAACTTGTAGCTAAGATTAATATCTAATCTAGTTAATACCCTATTTAATTAGCTCTTTTATTCATAAGTTGTTATTTTTTTTTTAATCTAATGGTTAAGTTCCTAAGTTTAAGATAATTTTTATGTGATGAGTTTCCAACATATAAAGGCAATCATGTATTTATATAGTTACAAAGGGTGCTAGGTAAATCAAGACAGAAAATTTCCTATAATTTTCTACTAAATGTTTTGGAAATATATTTTTTTTACTATGCATCTAAAACTATTTTAGTTGATTACACAACTTTTTTTTTTCTGTGGAAAGATGAAAAATGACACTTGAATACCAGATAATTAAATACAGAACCTTTGCTATATTGTTTCGTTTATATTCCATCGGTGTATAAAATTATATCTTTTTTGTGAACCTTTGACTTCTCAGTAGAAATTAATCATCCGCTGTTAAAGTTGTTTTATCTCAACATTGATTCAATTAAAATTATTTAAAAAGGCCGATATGCATTAAACCCAGTCCTAATTTCAAATACTGATATTACAATATTCTGTAAAACTAAAACAAAATCATATTTTCTTGTTATTTAATAAATCTCACTTTAGACACTTATAACTGCGGAATTATTCCCAAAGAAGGTTGTGCTATTTATACTATATTGAATATATTTACCAAATATATTGTTATCTAATTATTTCGTGACTTAAATGATAAATAAAATAACTAAAAAATATTTTTGATTCTTTTTCTCCTTTCACTTTTTTTTGGTCTTATTTTTGTCTTTAGCTGGAGGAGCATTTTAACTCAGAACGCAATATTTGTACAATGTAAACATTTCATATTAATGAAATAAAAAAATAACATTAATACTTTGTAAAATAGTGAGAATAAATATATGTGATCTTTATTTTATTTTGTTTTATTTAATTTAATTCGATTTATTGGATTTGTGTTGCCTGTAACAGGTTTTGCTTAGTTATTTTGTCTTGTTAATCAAGTTTAAAGGAGAGATTATGATTTGTCAGAGTGTTAAATAGATAATAAAGGATAAGAACAATTGATTGTGATATTTTTTTAATAATGATTAAAAGCCAAAAAGTTTTATTTTTATATATATATTAATATAGTATTTTTTTTACTTTAGATATATTTAAGGGATTATCAATTTTGTATAGAAAAAAGGGGATCTGTTTAGTTAAAAGAAAACAGTTTTAGTTGTAAACAGTACCATTTAATTACACAGCAAAGTTATGTTATAAATTGAAGGTTCATGAAAGAGCTATAGAGATACTTCTATTTTATTTGCACCTATTCCTCTTTCTGGTACTTTTTTACATATTACAAAAGATACACATCAAAAGTAAAATTATTTTCCTTTAATAGCTTTTTTTTTAATGCTTGCAATTATTTTTCTTATAATAAGTGTTTTATTTGAATAATCTTATTTTTAACCTGACATGAAAAGTTGAAAATTAGCTCTGGATATAATTTGATTTAAAATAAACTTTTATTGATAAACCATCATAAAATTTTGGATTTTGGCTTGTACTTTTATTAATTGGTAAACAAATAGTATTGTTATTTCAAACTTAATTGTTTTTATGTCAAAGTTGTTCTGAGTATATTCGCAATTTCAGAATTACTCGTCTTGACAATTGTTATTTAAAAATAGCTTTTAAAATATCTATAGGAAAATTTACTTTGATAATTTTAATGATCATTCTAATATTGTGTGTGCAATTTTATTATACTAAATACATGGTTGCATTTTGGGATAGTTGGAATATCTTATCATGAAAAATAATATTAATTTATAAGCTATTTTCAAATGGAGCTTTCTGTGGTTTCAAGTTGAGCTATTCTTTCAAATTAAGCTTAGCTTGGTACAGTTCCAAAACCGCTTCAACTGGCAGGTCAGTATATAATATAATAGTTATTCATTATTTATTAAATGGATATTACAATACAATCAGGGTTTAACGTCAAGGTGTAGATTAATTTATAAGTAATAATCAAAGTTGGACATCAAGGTGTTCGAGCCAGTAGACGATGTGAGATATTGTCTGCCTTTCTGCTCCACAATAGCAATCAGGGCCATCTTTCATCTTCCACCGTTGGAGTGATTCGACACCACACCTTCCATGCTCATTTCTTACTCTATTGAGCTTAGTCCACGGTTTTAGGAGAAGAAATCCTGGAAGTGCAACTGTGGGATCTTTTGCGGGTAAACCTTTAGTAGACATATATGTTCATTCCATTTATATTCATTTAAACATTATGTTAAGGAGTAACACTTCTACTTAGTTATGTGTCTCTAAAAAAATGCTTAAAACAATGATTTGAAGAGTACATAGGGCCCCCAATCAACCGTCAGCTACAGGACTGGGACATGGTCAAAACACAAAATATTTTGTTTAAAAAGAGGCGCAAAAAAACAAGTAAAAACATGAAATATTATAGTTTTCTTGAATTGATTAAATTCACAACACTTGTCCAATTATTTATACAACAAACATTTTGAATAAATAAAGTTTTCTTTGTTTATTCTTAATATACATTGTAAATATTAAACGGAGAGAAAAAAATTAATTCAAATCTTCCATATATTTTAAAGAGTTAAGCAAGCATTTAACTGGTGTGATGCTATTAAAATTTTGTTATTGTTTCAAAAAATGTGTAATTTTTTTGGTCGGGAGTGTGAGAACCTTTTTTCAATTTCGAGACGGGAATATAAAAAAGTAACGAGACGAGAAAACGTCCTTTGAAAGTACAGAAATGTAAATTATGTTTATCAAAGTAAATATAGTTTATTAGAGTTTCTTTTTGAAATCTGGGCTGGCGCTTGAGATTGTCTTATAGAGTTATTGTTTATTCAAACATTTGAGATAAAACTCATACACATTTTAAATGCAATTAATAAAATAGTGATAAGTAGTTAAAATGAAAACCATTTTTAATTTTGTAGTGTAATAGCTAATATTGTCAAAGTTTGATATTGAAAAACAATATAACTAAAACCTTTCTAAATAAAGACTGTGGGGAGAAATATGTCCTATTTTTGGGATATTACGCGGTATTATTGGAAATAATAAATTCCCAGTTTGGATTTTTAATTTCTTGAATTTTCGAGATTCATTTTTTAACTTTCGAGACAAGATTGAGATTATTTAATTTTCGAAATATTTTTGAGTCATGCACGTTTCTAATTTATTGTTACATAATTAACATTTAAAAATTTTTAAGGTAAACCTCTAGGAATTTGTGTTTCACTAAAATGAAACTTAGATGGGGGAAGGGGGGGCAGCCATTACCTCTTTGTCCAATGACAGCAACTGAACTGAACTGAACTGTGTTCATTCCCTTTTACATGGTTCTATTAGAGTTGGGCCTATTCCTATATTTCTTGAATCAGAGTCTTAAAATTTCTTTCGACTCCTTGAATATTTAAAAATATATGGTTTTAGTTAAAGTGAAAATATTAAGATTTAATTCTGAAAAAATGTTGTTAAAGCTTGGTACCACTGACAAATTATAGTTTGTTAATGTGTTAAGTTATAAACAACCAATAGAACCCTTTATTAGTAAATTAACAGCCGCTTCAGTGGCCGCACAGTCTAAGGCACTATTCTCACTGTAGACTAGACTGTTAATGACAGATAGTTTCAAATCGTGGTTGGGTGTATTGGATAGTTTTCCTAAAATGGTTTTCCACTCACTATTCCTCTATGCAAATGCAAGTACACTTCCTATAAATATAATCTTCCTCATCCCTAAAACCTTAAACTTTATTAGTACATAAGTTTACAACCTGAACGAGAAGTAAGAGACAGCCCTAAAAAAATTAACACAATTTTGTACTCTTTAAAATGTTGTTAATCACCCAACTACACAAGTTTGTATAATTTCTTTTACCAATAATTGTTTAAAACTGTTATATTTATAATTTGAAGAAAGGTCTTCACAATAGGACTAGAGTTTATATCAATCTTTCCTTTATGTTATTCCAAATATAACAAATTAATGGATTTGTGAAACAAATATTTTAGCTGGTGGTCCACAAGCTGTTTTAAGATTCAGATCTGAAAAATCTGAAACTACCCCAACACCTGCTTAATTGACCTCAGAGGATGGGGCTCGAAGCCTGATTGGGACCTTAGATAATATTTTTCCATTGATGGCTTTCTATTCTCGTTCATGGCAAATATTCATTTGTTTCCTTTAATGTTTACTTTTCTCATTTTGTTTCTTATATTTATAGTGTAAAGATGTAGATGACTAAAGCATGGATCACCAACCTTTTTTGTTTGGAGGAATTCTTAAAATACTTAGTAAAATCTCGGGGAATCCCTAACTTGCTGACACATTTTAGGGTTTGACAGGGGTAAATGAAAAAATATACAAGTAAACCAATAGGGTTAGTATATAATCAATAATTCATACTTTTGAATACAATATTTCAATAGTATTTATTGTCTTATTTACTAATTGCTATCTTTTGATACTTGAACTTGGCTTGAAAATATTCTTGCTAGCCTCACTTTTAGCATTATTACTGGCACTCTTCTTCGTATTTATGAACTCTCTTCACATATTTACACATTGTCCAAAAATTATGGGCAAACCAATAAAAAGCAAGCTTTGGCAAACTCTCACAGAACCCTGATTGGGACTACCTGCCCTAAAGTGAAGCACCAATAAAACACTAATTTCAACTCTGATTGACTAGCCGATAATGAAAGCAAGGTACAGTATGTTGAAGGTTTTTATTTAATAATAACCATATTCCTTTTGGTCATGAATGTTTTTGTTTCAAATAATAGATGGCCAACACATCTTTGGACACTAATCTCAAAGCCAAAATTTGACCTTGTCTTGTCAAAGCAGTTATTCATAATTATATTTTTTAGTTTATTAAATATGTGGTCTCGCAGCCTTTAGATGCTCTACTTGTTTCTACATACGGTATCTAAAATGAAAATTACTTTATAAATTTACTTGATCAATTTGTTTTGAGCCATGAATAGCAAATAAAAAAAAACTGATACACTCCAAGAAACTTGGAAAAGTCACTGGAGTTTTCATTTAGAGACTGTTTGCCATAGCTTTTTACCTGAATGACAGTTTAAATATCGTAGGTTTTGGGTTGCCAACACTTGTATAAGATCACTGTTTAAATAAAGTTTTTTAATTACCTTACATTAAAAAAACGTAAACTTAAGTTTTCTCACATTATTTCATTACTTTTAATAATTTCTTTTTATCATATTCAAAACAATATTTTAAACACAATTAAAAGTACTTATTCTTTGTTTTGGAATGTTATTGATGATGTGTAATATAGTTCATAGTTTGTAAAAGAAAAAATACTTGTCCTTTTTGTTTATGTGTATAAATATATTTAACTAAATCAAATATTTGTATCAACTATGTGGGTGCACCATTGTAAAGAACTTGTTTGCATCATGATCAATCATATGAGGCATGTTTTCGCGGTTGACCTGGTATCGATTCTAACAAAATGTTTATGATCCAGACTAAACCAAAGCTCGGTTAACAACACTTTTCTTAACCAGACTAAACTGTATGGTTACAACCAAAGAACTGAGAATTTGTGCACCAATTTCAAAACAGCATCATTCTTATGTTGGTTTTAATTAAACAAGTATAACTTTGTAGTCAATGAATTTTAATTTTCTATAAATTAAAATTGACAGCGATTACTAGCTAGAAATACGTGACAGTAAGTAGGTACTTAAAAACTAGTTATGGATAAAATAAAGAGTACTATAGGATCTAGGCCTATTTAATAATACATACATAGATACTTTGTTTTTTAAAGATTATTTTGGGGGAAATATGTTTAGCTTGCTTGATATGCTGTGTAAATATTAGGACTGGTCAAAATAGGCAGCAATTGAACTAAGAATAAAATTAAAGAGCTCATTTTCCGTTAATTTGCAGTTTATGTAGTGGGACTACATAAATTCACTTATCAGCTGTTAGATCTACTAACCTCCAACTGCCATTTTTGTTCAAGAAAAAATCTCAATTGTTTTCGCACTTCAACTTGATCAGAACCATTTGGACGATAACACTCGATATCGGGACATAACCAAATCAATTGCGAAAACTCACCTAAAGTTTAAGTTTATTGCTCGCCATTTTGGAGCTTTATTTGTTAGAGCTTTTTGAAATTTCTGTGAATAAAAAAAATTAAGTGAAATAAAATGATAAATAAGCTTTGTGCCCGAACTCAAATAAATATAAATAATATTGACCTAAATTAATGTGGTTAACTATCACTTTCATCACAGCTGTCCAAAGTGAAAGATAGGTGTTGGTGTAGGGATACATTAGGGACCATTTCTAGTAATTTTTTGAGCTGTCATCCAAGTAAACTCAGGTGGTGAATGTACTTTATGTTTGCTATAATTTTCGAAACACGAGGTATTATAACCCGAGTGTAAACTTAGTTTTACCTACAATTCATGTGATTTTATGAATAACGTGACAAAATTTCTCTTTCATAATTTTTGTGTCAAGAATTCAACAGGAAAAAATGTGGAGATATTTTCTAAAAAGGCAATGGACCTTCGAATCCCTAATGATATTCGAGAAAATATTGAATTCTTAGATTCTAATCCTTTAAAATGATATTATTATTTTTTAAATTTGTGTATTACCGCTGATATGTGGTACAGACATAATTAAAGGACAAATTTAACCGAGCCCCATATCAGAAATTTTACACTACTACTTGGATGTGTGAATGTTTTAATAAATGGGTTAAAATGGAGTGTGTTCCTATTTATATTTTTTCTTATGTTTGTTTTTTCCGAGACTTAGATTTGTAATGTAGGGGATTACACCTAACCCTTTAATTATTTTACTATAGGGTTTATGTAAAATACTGGGGAAAATCTTTTCTTTTGGTCTGGAAAACTTGTAAAGGTAAGGGAGTTTCAATATTAACGGGTATATCGGCCGTGGAAAAGGTCCTAATCCTCATATCTTTGTTAAGAAGATAAGATCACAAGTACTTTTACCATAAACATTGTTTCATTCTTAAATGTGAAAATTCAAGATATTTTATTACTACTAGTCGTGGTACTTGTACGAAAAATTCCCCAAGTCAACATTCTTTTTCAAATCCCATTATTTGTAATAAAGCCAAGCCATAGTTCAAATGCTTTGTGATTTTTTTTTGTGCTAATCTACAGCACAAGACCTTTCTTTCAAACACTATTTTATGACATTGAGAGTCATTTCATAGTGTCAAAAAATTCACCAACTTAAGGAAATTGAAGTAAACCCTTATTTTTATTGCAAGACCACTTTCGACCATCAACATCGATTGAGAGTCAATAAAATTTGGCATTCTAGAAGTATTTCTTATTTAATTTAAAAGTTATAAAATATCTACCGTATATACTTCTTTGTGGATTACGAAATAGTTTATCTTCACACCATTGAATTAAATGGACTAAGAATGTATATGCAATTGTAATATTTTATCTATGCCATTGTCGCAACGATCAATTTCCATTTTTTAAATAATAGGCTGATTTTTTTTTTCACACCAGACTATAGATATATTTATTGAAAATAAAGGCTACTTATTGGTTCAACTTGATACCACATTTTGTCTCGACTTTGTATACAAAGTTTACTATATCCACTTATTTGTAGCTATAAGTTAATTTACCTTACACAACTAAGTGCTGTGAGTCTTGTAAATCGTTTACTGTTGGTGCAGCTGTAATCTTAAAATTGCATGCATTTCCTTTATTCTAATAATAATAATTCTGTGATAACATTGTCATTTTAAGAGTATGTATGTAAAATAGTAGCCTAAATGTTGTATTCTATCATAACTTAAGTTTATTTTGTCATTTTCTATTCCTATTCTATTCAAATTGCTTTAAAAAATACAGATTGGAAAGTTTTTGTTTTTTTTAGTTCAACAAACTTGGCTTTAGTTGTTTATAAAAACATTTTAATTATTTGTGTTAAATTACGTTTTCTTTTTTATTTGTTCCCTTTTAATATATATCTAGTATTATTTTTTAAAGTTACTTGAAAGCAACATTATGATTATATTTTATGAGATGACGTCGACACAATTGTACTTTCGTAGTGTGGTCTTAATATGCTCTGACCATTCACAAGTATTGAAATTAGTTCAGTGTTATAATTAATTAAATAGATACTAGCATAAGTATTTGTTGTAATTTTAATTATTAGGTTAATTAGGCCTTTTTTGCTACACAAGAAAATTTTTTAATTTGACATGCCTGCTATGAGAGATTTATGTAAAAAATGTTAAAAGATAAATTCAAAGAAAGTAGTAAAGGCAAGTAAAGATACATGAGATTGAAAGAATGCAGAATGGTTTTGAAGGAAATAAGTTGTTCTGGAAATGGGTCATCATCATCATCATCAACTGTTTCCAGCCTGTTGCATGGCCACTTAAGTAAAATACCTCCATCTTCTTCTATTCTTCCACCACTCTTCCTCCATTAATTTCTTCCATTCTTCTCCTCTCACTTAAACACTTTCTGTTATCTGCTCCTCCCATCTCTTTCTTGGCCTCCCTTGCGGTCTTTTCCCACATAGTTTATTTCCAACATTCTCTTCGACATCCTCTCCTTTTCCATCATTATATAATCATACCATCTGAGTCTTGCTTCCTCTGCTATCTCATGTACTCCTTCTACTCCTATTCTTCCCCGGATAACTTCATTCCTTATCTTGTTTCTCCTCATGACAGCTAACATGTTCCTCACAAACTTCATTCCCATGGCCTCCACTTCCCTAGTCTCTCTTACACATTCAATGTCCATGTTTCTGCAGCATATGGGACAATTAGTATAAAGTACATCCTGTACATCTGGAAGTGGGTTTAAGATAATGAAACAAGGAGTGCAAGAAAAGACCTATTGCATTCAGAATGAATGTGATGTGATGATCTGGTATGAAAACAGTATAAGAGAGCTCTAGAGGGAGTTTTGTGAACAATTGTATGGGGGTAATATAGAGAAAGTAGCATAAAATAGAGAAAATATAATGATGAGTGGAAGAATTAACAAGGCTGAGGTGTTAAAAGAATGGGAAAGCTGTGTGTGTAAATGGAATCAGCAGTGAAATGCTTAAGTGTGGGGGCATGGAACTACTTGGCAGATTGTGTGAGTTAAATGTGGGTGCTGGGATTTAGAATTTTCCAAATGACTGGAAGGATGTAAGAATTATAGGGCAATGAGTTTGTTGAGTATTCCAGGCAAAGTTTTTGGGAGATTTGTGTTTAGAGGGTGTGTGAAAAAAAAAAACGGTGGACAAGATTCGGGGTGTGCAATGTGGTTTCATGCCAAATAGAGGTAGTATGGACCAGATATTGGCATTGCAGTAAGGAAGAAAGTTGTGCTTTCATTGAGCTGCTGAATGAGAGTATGTTATGGAATATTCTGAGAGAGTATGGGGTGAATTCATGGTTAGTAAATGCAATTCTGGCAGTGTATGATGGAAGTAAAGCTTGTGTTAGGATGGATGGAGCTTTGATTGAATGATTCAATATTGAACAGAGTATTAGACAAAGTTCTTACTGTCTCCATGATTGTTTAATGTATTTATGAATAAGTGTCTGAGAGATGTGGCAACAAGCAGAATGGATCTTCGTGTAAATGTCTCCAAAACTAAGGTGATAGTTTTTATAAGGATGGATAAGGAAATGATTGTCAGTTTAGTATAAATGGAAAACTGTCAGAACAAGTAAAAGATTTGGTGTATCTGGGCAGAATTTTCAGTTCATATGAGACGATAGAGGCGAAATCGACAAAGAGTGTGTGGATCAATAGGAAGGGAACTGCATGGTTATGTATGTATAATCTGTGGACTTTTAGTACTAGTAATTATGCAGGTCTTGTCCTAAATATTCATCCCATTTATTAATAAGGATGTACCACCCCTCTACAGTCAAATTTAGATGGGAAGAAAGTTTTTTTTTACTGCCCTTGGGGGTATACCGGGGGTACCCAATATTTTCAAGGAGCATTAGAATGAGAAATCCATATGAAGGGAGTGCTTTCACAAGAACAAATTATGTGTTTTCATGTATGATTTATTCCATTCTTTAAAATATGTACAAGTACACATTGCATGTAGCATTTCACTATACACTTAAGTTTTAGTTTTTCCTCATGGCCGCAACACCCCAGACCAAAACCAGTGATGCCCCAGGGGGTCGCGACGCACAATTTGGGAACCCTGGTCTATACTCATATATACTAAGCTAATATGTTAAAAATAAAAAAAGGTTGAATTTAGAGAAAGTGCACCCAGATTTGTGTGGAAAACCGTTTAAGAAAAACCACTCTCAGTACATCTGATCGAACTTCAAGCTCCTTGTCATTGGCATTTCAGTCTTTTGCAGGAGTGACACCTTAGAACATGTGACCACCAAAATGGGTTTATAAAATTTATCAAATAATTTTCATATATTTATACTTGGACAAATGATCTGCAGCTTGCTATTTAAAAAAAATATTATCAACTAGCAGAAGTACCCTGAGCATTGCTTTTCTTTGCTTTAAACAGAAAAAAAAAAGTTTTTGTATTTTATAAAAGTCAAATTTATCGCACAATTGTGTTGTCCGTGTATTTTGGAATTAACAGATGATATTTAAGATTCATAGTGTTTACATAAATCTCTTTCTGCAATTTTATATTTAAATTGTTTATTTCCATTTATAAATGTATAATACTCTAGACTTTTTTTAAAAATATTATGTAATCAATTTGAAGTTCACAACTACTAATGTGGGTGACAAGTATCTATGTTCTAGTATATTATTTGTTTTCTTCTTTGAATCTATCTTTCGAACAGTAGCTAGATTATTTATGTTTGTTTTGTCACCTATATGAAGGGATATTGTACCTAGTACTGAATTAAAAATTAAATGTAAAACTTTTGTGCTCTCAACAAATATATATGTTATGTAGTTTATTTTATTGTTGATATTAATCGGGTCTGATACTTTTAGTAAAGCTAGTTCCTGGTTTTTGTGACACTTGTTATTAATGAGTTTATCACATATTTGTTTATTATTGTTTTGTGTCAAACCTACCATTTATATTATCATGTAAAAGTCATTCAGTTTTTTTATACTCATTGTAAAGTTGTGTATTCAAAAGATATCTTTAAAAATCAGCAAAAGTATGTTGTATCTTAAGTTGGCCTTATTTTATCTAATTTATTTGAAGAAACTTAAAAAAAAAAAACTAGCATGGCTTAACTGTATCAGTACAAAGTAAAAAATTAAATTGGAAATTATGGAAGTATTTGTTTCTTTACTATCGTATAATCCTTGAAACAATTCCTTGGATCATTTCCCAAATATCCAGGACCAACACAAATAGGAATTTAAAAGAGAATAACTTTTGTTCATGTCTGTGCTTGAAATGTGCGCCACCAGTTGCTATGGATAGTTTCTCTCGCCGACGCTTCTGTTTACCTCTACTGTCGCAAACGATGCAACAGTGAACCTTCGTATGTGTATGTCTGCTTGTGTGCTAGCGTTTGGGGCCACTTCTATTACGATGCAACAGTGAACCTTCGTATGTGTCTGTCTGCTTGTGTGCTAGCGTTTGGGGCCACTTCTATTTGGGGCACCTTGCCTGTATTATGACTACCAGTGAAATGTTAAGTTCATTAAAAATATTTACTTCTGGGTAGGTATGTGTAAAAAGTATATATATTTTCAATTCATTATCAATACTTTTTACTTAATACTTTCACTCATATAAATACTTTATTTATTTATAGGATGGTATCGAAAGAATCACTTGGTTATAATTTATGTATTTGTCTTAGTAATATAATACGTTTAAACCCACACTATGAGAGCCTGATTAAAAGTTATGGTTGTTTCATACGGAAATGAACTCGGCGTATAACTAGGCCCTTTATTTTTACAACCTTCTGATGAATAACTATATTTTTACTTATTTAAAAATATAGTTTAGCAAGAATTATATTAGGATGCAAACTTTTATTAAATTGTTACTAGATAAGTACAAAAATTACAAATAGATAAAATATCAACATTTTCATGAAAACACGATCTTGGAATGAAATTTTAACATACGCTCTACAGCGTTTCACTAATGTTCACTATGTTCGATGCTTGTCTCTATCTGTCAACATTTTTCGGCATGGCTCTCTCAGTGAATGGTGTTGGCCACTATTTTATATCAGTAATTCAGTCTGTTTACATTAGTGATGGGCACTATTGAATGATTTTAACTATCTATTATTGAATGATCATTTGATTGTTTTTATTTGTGTTCTTAATATATGATTGGGTAAACATGTTATTAGGATTTTATAAACATGTGAAAGTTAAACAAGGCTATGTTCCACTTTACTGCGGGGGTCTGTAACCTAACCCGCCAATTGAGCGTGCCCCTACTGCATTTCAACTTTTCCACCCTTATTTTTTAATTTTTGTTTACAGTACTTTGCAAACTTTTTTTTTTTTTTTTTTNTAGAGGAAGTGAACCTGCATTTGCATGGAGGAAGAGTGGAAAACCATTTAGGGAAAACCACCCCCAGTTCACCCGACCGAGATTTGAACCTCGATCTTCCCGTCCTTGGTGGTCTAGCTCAACACGACTGGCGCGTTAGCTAACTACGCCACCGAGGTGGATGCAACTCATTCTTGCTATCCACATAATTAACCTTTGTGGGTATAGTGTATGCTAAACAATTGGGCCTAGTAAGCTACTAGAAGATGCTTTCTTCCTAAATACTGGTACACAGGGTGACCAGACGTCCTACATTTCAACCCGGTGTCCGGGAGGAATTTTCAAAAATTGCAAAATGTCCTATATTTTGACAAAATAAATAAATTTGAAATTGTTTTTGGTGTTATTTGCTCTTAAAGGGATTTGCATTTAGAAACCCTGCCGTGAGATGGCATTTCAGTTATTACTAGCAGTCTTTGAGCGTTTTTGTCAGAAAATTCGCCACGCCTACATTTTGTTTACATGCTCACATTCTATTGGCTGTGTGTATGGTGTCAGGCAACCAATCACAGCAAGCATCCTAATTATTTACCATTCTTTCTGTAGATCGCTTCTGTCTGTTTCTGATAGTGTGTGGCCTGGGGATGTTTCTATCTTATGTTTAAAATGCCAATTTAGTGATAGTTTATCTCAAAAATATATATCATTTAATCGAGGTAGAAATGAAAATGAAGCAGAGGGCCTCATTTGTCCTGCAGGAACGTATGTTTCCATAGCTAATAAAGGTAAGCCAGTTAAATAACATCTTCATTAACATTATTTTCAAACAGCTTGACTGTATTTTGTTTGTAGGCCTATACATTTTTCTATGAGCAATGTGTTTTATTCATTTTGATCAAATATATTTTAAAATTTTATATAGATTTCAATTATTATTTTATTATAAACTATAGAATTTATTGCCATTATTAATAATCTCAACTATTTTTACTAAAATTGAGTTTATCCTTTGTAGGGCACAAGATATGGAAGTTCATCTTCAATCTCAGAAACACAAGAAAAACATTCAGAATTGTAGTAACATTGGAGAGAGATCAAGTTTTTTTCAATCAATCAACCAAATCTACGCAGTTAGTAAATGCAGCAGAGGCAGCTTTGGTATTTCACACATTTAGGCATCATTCATTGTTTAGATCTATGGATTGTGCACCTAAACTAAATGCTAAACTGTATTGTGACACTGATATTGCCAAGAAAGTGTCATGTGCTAGGACAAAGACTGAAGCTATAATAAACCAAATTCTTGGGCCACATTCTGTTGATGTAACAATAGAGTGCTTAAAGGGAATATCTTGTTTTGGTGTCTGTACAGATGGTAGCAATCATGGATCTCTGAAAATATTACCACTTTTAATACAGTATTTTGATTATAAAGTAGGAGGTATCCAAACTAAAGTTGTAGGGCTAGAAATGACTCCCAATAAAATTTCTGATACAATATCATCCTACATAAGCGATATACTAAATAGGCTTGGTATTATTGATAAATGTGTAGCACTTGCTGTTGATAATACCAACACAAATCTTGGAGGGATTAAAAGGGCTGAGGGTAAAAATATTTTCACTCTATCAAAGAAATGTGTGAACAAGAATTTAATTGGTGTAGGCTGCCCAGCGAATATTTTCCATAGTGCAATTCAACATGGGTCTGACAACTTGGACGTTTATTTGGAGTGCATTGTCATAAAATTGTATAATTATTTTTCTATATATACAGTAAGAACAGAACAACTTAAAAGAATATGGTAAATTTGCCAAAGTAAACTACAAGCAATTACTGTCCCATAATAAAACTAGGTGGCTATCTCTTGTTTCCAGCAAGTCATAGGATACTTGAGATGTATGAAACTTTGCAATCATATTTTTTTATCCTTGCCTAGTCCCCATTAAATTCTGAAGAGTTTTTTTCTAGATAGATTAAGTAAGGCATATTTGTGACACTTAAATTCTCTAATGTCTGTTTTTCACGACAACAACAAAGAGATACAAAAAGAAAGAAATTCTATATTTGACATAATTGATATAATAAAAAATGTATGTTCCCTGCTAGAGAACAGGTTAGAATGTTCATTTATTTCACTTAAGACCAAAGAGGTGTTGTCGTGTGCTCAGGAGGAGGGATTTGATAATGAAGTAGATTATTTAAAGAAATGGAAAGTCTCATTTGCACATTTTAAATGTTTTAAGTGGATGGATTTGAAAGGAAAGGTTCAAATGAAAGATGTAGAAATGTCTGTAGTGTTTTAAAATCAAAGAGGGTTAACGCTTAATGATGTGAAAGTTTGTGACCAATTATGTAATTAAACATGTACATTGAACACAACAGGTCAGACCTTGAAAATTTGTCATGTAATAATAAGTGGGTTAAGTATTTTGAGATTAACAAACATGGTGAATGTCATTCAGAATTACTGAAAATGGAAGCAAAATTTTGTTCATTACCAGGACACAATGCCCCTGTAGAGAGGGTGTTTTGTTTAATCTCTGCGCAGCGGACAAATGAGAGAGATAAGTTGGATGTAGATTCAGTAAAGGGTTTATTGTTGGTGAAGTATAATTTTAAGCAGTTTACTTGTTCAGAGTTTTACAAGAATATTTTAAACCAACAAGAAGGTATTCTAAAAAAAGATTAGGTCATCAAACAAATATGTTTGAACAATCAATAAAAAAGATTAAGTAATTTTGTACAAGTACATTTTGAACTTTTATTTTGTAACGTCCTACATTTTTCTTGAATGTCCTACATTATTTTGAGTCTCCTTGTCGTCCTTTTCGTCAAAGACACCTGATCACCCTGCTGGTACACAAATGAACCTCTACTTTATCAAAATACTAGCCCCACCGAACAAATATTGCCATCTTAACATACCTTGTTCTCCAAATAATGTATACTTGCCTAGTTCTCACTAAAGTGAGAACATGGACTCCCCTACCCCAACAATGAAAGGCCACACCAATCCTGCAAAACTACACCCAGAACAATGATATTTCAAGAGTGTGGCTTTGTCTTCTACGACGACGCGTGTGTCTTCCTTGAATTGGGAACTAAGCGTAATGATTACTATCTGTTCCTGTTCTGCGTAGACTTAGCATGGGACAATAAGTTGAAGATCTGCAAGGTGCTGGAATATTCGAGGTCTATCTTGGGCCTTCTAGTTGATGCGTCACCACCCCACCCCTCGGTCTGTTCCTGGACACTATTCACATATTGGAGGTCCAATTTACTGCCTACATCATGAGAAGGTGGCACCTTGCTTAAGAGGCGAAAATAATGGTGCCGCGAAGGCTGTTTATATATTTTAAAATACTACTTTTGGCAGAAATTTAACTTCATTTCAATTTTTTTTTTTAATTATTAAAAATCTCTTTTCAAATTCTTAACGTATAAAAATGAATGTAAATGTGTCAATTCATTTGGGAAAAAGTGAAAGGTCGTGAAACCTAAAGTCCTTTTATTTTAAAGATAAATATAAATAATAATATTTAGCACCGCGTCTTACTACCCGTTCGGTTTATACGCTTAAGTACTAATTACGCTAATGTATTTGGAAATGGGAGGGTTGAAGTTAGAAGAAGTGAGCCCGCATTTGCGTGGAGGTAGAGTGGAAAACCATTTAGGAAAAACCACTCCCAGTTCACCCGACCGAGATTCGAACCTCGATCTCCCCGTCATCGGCGGTCGAGCTCAACACGACTAGCGTGTTAGCCAACTACGCCACCGAGGCGGGTATATAAATATAAATGTTTTGGTGATTTAGGTTAAGTGACTTAGTCACTTTGTTTTTGGATGCATTAAGTCTTATATTTTATTTTGTGACAGTAAATGTAAATATGTCAGCTCACTTAGTAAGAATGACAAATTTGAAACCAATTATTCCCTGAAATCATATAAGAAAGATAGTCCCGGGATGATATTTTTTCCATGTTTTTACAAAAAAAAATTTTTTTTTCTTAAATTCATTTCTGCTTTTTACAATGAATTCTCCTTAATTGTATTTAGTTAACCTTTATATTAGACCTGATAGAAGGCTACAAGAGGGTAAAAAACAATTTATTAAAAATCACCCTTTGTACACCCAACCTAGATTCGAACCTCGATCTCCCAGTCATTGGCAGTACAATCTGTTGCAAGAGTGACGCCTTGTCATTTGATCACACCTAAGAGGATATGTACGAGTACAACCAAATTTGGGCATTTCTCACTACAAAGTTTATCCACATTCAGTTGAGTGATAAATTAATGTTATGCGGTCTTGTTGTTAGGCCTAGTATGTTAGGTTTAAGTAAGGATGGGGAGAAAGTATTGAAACTTTGTAAAAAAACTGATATTTTTCTTTTGATACCAATATTTTTTTAACCTTGAGTACTTAAAATTGAAAAAAATTAATATATTTTTTAAAATTTTCTATATTGCAATGTAATCCTTTTAAACCAACACACTGAAACCTTGATTACACTTTGCTGTTGCTTTATTTGTAAATGAGCTAAACAAGTATCCAAGCACTATCTTAATATTTCATGATTACATTATAATTTTTAGTGATATAATATATGGAATAGAAATAATTCTACTAAACTAAAGGTTTATTTATTTCCTCTATTTAACAACATTTCAAAGTATGTATAAAAACCACATGTTTGTACCTAAAATAAACATGGAATTCTGTTAAAACTTCCTACATATTCTTTCGATACCAATACATACTGTCATTAATCATTCTCTTTCAATTAGATAATGCTATCAGTATTTTTCTTTCCATCACTAAAAATGAGTAAATTATCGATGTAATAGCAATTAAAAAAGCCTATGCGATGTCCGAGATAGCTTTAAGAAGTTTTTTTTTAGCACCACGTCTTACTACTTGTACAGGTTATAAACCCACATTTGCGTGGAGGGAGAGGGAAAAACCACTCTTGGTAGACCCGAGCATGATTCAAGCCCTAATCTCACCGTTATTGTCAGTCTATTGCAATAGTGACACCTTGGACCACGCGGGTAAGAAATCAAGTTAGGTTTAAGAATATTCCAAATTTGATTACAAGTGATAGCCGTTCGCCTGAAGATTGGGTGTAAAACCACTCCAGAAGAAAAAAATAAATAAATCAGAGCCGTGTTTGTTCTAAGTTTAAATAATAATAACCCGTTTCGGTGGCTACATGGTCTAAGGTGCTACTCTCGCAGTAGACTAGACTATCGATGACGGGAAGATCGAGGTTCGAATCTCGGTCGGGTGTACTGAGGGTGGTTTTCCCCCTAATGGTTTTCCACTCTCCCTCCAAGCAAATGCGTTTATACTTCCTATAAATAAAACCTTCCTAATCCCTAAAAATCAATAGCGTGTTTATAACATAAACATATAACTTGAACAGGTAGTAAGACGCGGTGCTAAAAGAAATATATACATATATAGTATCACAAAGAGGCTGTGGAACCTTATTTACATAGGATGTTAAGGAGGGGGTACTTAACAAAGAATTCGACTCTTGAGAGGCTTGGCCCCTCCATAACTGAAAAGTAGGACCTTTAACCCTCCCACAGAAGAATGTTTGAAAATTGGATGCCGCTAGACGCTAGTTATTATTAATTAACCCTTGCCCGAAATTTTTTTGAAAATTAGGTTTCTCTAGAAGCTGTTTGGATTTGGGTACAACACATCTTTTATATTTATACTCAATGATATTAAAGGGGAGTGAAATAAATTAAAGGGGGGAAAAGAATGAGCTTTCCATCCCTCCTGCCCCTCATTTCCTCTGCCACTGACCGAGCTACTTGTTACTATCAGCACTTATTATAATAATAATGGGGTGTGAATGATAAAATGTAAACATTTATAGGAAATGTATCCGTATTTGTGTGGAGAGAGAGTGGGAAATTGTTTAGGGAAAAAACATCTCGATACACTTGGCCGGGGTTCGAACCCTGACCTTTCTTAACCAGTAGAGCAGGGAAGATGGACTCCCTTATCCTTGTGTCCACTGAAGTGGATCTTAAGAAACTACTATTCAAAATGTCACTGAACTGACTATATATTTACATTTTTTTCGTCACCGAATCTCCGTTACTCGTTAGGGAATTAATTACGCTGTGCTAGGGATAAGGAAGGTTGAATTTAGAGGAAATATACTCGCATTTGCATATAGGACAAGTGAAAAACAATTTAAGAAGAACCTCCACCCCTTAGTCTACACTACAGAGATTCGAACCCCGTCATCTGCAGTCCAGTCCATAACGCTAGTGACGCCTCAGACCATTTGACCAACGAAGCAGGTCCGAAGATGATAATAAATCGTCCAATGACCTAGCGAAATAATTGTTACTGATGTTGATTTTAATGTCTCGTCTATTATTAGAGTTGTTCGGTTCTTGATCCAAGCGTCTCAGGTTCAGAAATGTGACTGCAAGTAAGAACAGTCAGGAGTAAATTACCCACCATTTACAAAACCTAACCAACTTAAAAAAACAAACCAGATAACCAACAAAAAGTTTATTTTTATACTTTTATTATTATGATTATTAACGATCGCGGCGCTCAGAAAAGAGCATTAAAAATGTAATCTTCTTATCTGCCTCGGCTTCCAAACCCTTCGTATTACGACTTGCTTTGATTTACTGTAGTTTTATAACAATTTTTATCTGTGGAAACAAATTCTTCCCCCGGTATAATATTTGCGTGAATCTTTATTTTATTTTTTCTGTATTTATCTTCCGTTTTTAGTTTCGTTTGTGTGGTAGGTTTACTTTTTAGACATTTTGTTATGTCATTAGGGAGATAACATTTAACAGTCGTTATTGTTAAGTTTGTGTCATTTTATGGGCTGTAAATATCACAGTAAAATGTTCACAAATTGAGTCATAAACTCATAAAGTGGGTGAAAAAGTTATTGAATTATTTTGGTTTAGCTGTTTCATAGACACTGGAACTGGGGTAGGGGGAGCATTGGTACATTGAANTTATCCATATAAGGGCTAATTTATCCTAAACCCTTCGTTCGATTTTCTTCCCCAACGAGCTAGATCAGTATAAAAGTACATACGCTTCGGTGGCCGCATGGTCTAAGGTGTCACTCTCGCAGTAGTCTAGACTGCCGATGATGGGGAGATAAAGATTCGAATACCGGTCGGGTGTACTAAGGGTGGTTTTTTCCAAAATGGATTTCCACTCTCCCTCCACGTAAATGCGGGTATACTTCCTCTAAACATAACCTTCCTTATACTTAAAGCCATTAGCGTAATAAGTGTACATACGTTTATAAACCGAACGGGTAGTAAGACGCGGTGGACAACCGCCTGTTATCGCCTACGAGTCGGCCTTGCCGCGATAGACTGGATTTCTGGTGATGACGAAGGTCAAGGTTCGAATCTCAGCCAGATACACTGAGAGAGAGAGGGTTCATGAGGTTCCACATGCGACTTTTCACTGAGGTTTAGCCATCTGCAGGTGCATTTCTTCTAGCTACTCTTCTCATCCCTATCTATTAGATTAAGTCGTCAAAACATAAAAACTAAATAAAAAACACCCTGAGATTGATTGAAAAAAATCTAAGGACACAAAATGAGAAAGTTAATTCTTTAAAATGCACCAGCATTCGTTCATTTTGGCACCAAAATTAGCTATTAGTGAAGGGAAAAAAACTATATAATCTAAGGACACATAAAGAGATGTCAAAATTTTAGAGGAATTTATTCCAAAATTTGTCTAGAATGAGGAATTATAATCGCATTGGGGTGCGACTTGAAATCATATCGAATCACCCAGCTTTCCAATTCATCCAGGCTTGTTGACAGCTCATCCAACCCTTCCCGTTACAAATAAACGGAGAACGAGAATGTTTCAAATACCAATATCGCTTAGTCTGGTTTGCCGGCGAGGGGGTGTTCGGGGTTCAATTATCAGCTGGTTGTATATAAGATGATTTTTCCCTTCTAAATTATTTCATCTTTTTCCTCCAAACAAATATGGGTATATTTATTCTAAACTATACCTTCCTCACTCCTAACTCATTAATGTTATTAAATGCGTATGGCCTGTACGGGTTAGTTGTCGCGCTGCAAAAAACAATAATTAAGGCCACGCTTCTCAATTAATATTTTGCCATTGAGAATAACATTGATTAATTTGGCATTAGAATTTCATAACAACTTTATTAGCCACATCGTTTGTCGCATGATCGAACGCGTCACTCTAGCGTTTCATGACAGATTGGATTGCCGATGACGGGAAGCTCGGGGCTCGAATCCTGGTCAGGTGTAGTAAGAGTGGTTTTTCCTAATTTGTTTTCCGCTCTACCCCCACGCGAAATTCGGGTACATTTGCCCCCGTTAATGTATCTGTATAAACCGAACGGGTGCAAGGACGTGGTTAAAAACATAAAAAAATAAAGCAAACACCCCCGAGTGTTTTTGATACTTTGATGACATTTTCAAACCCCCTTTTGAAGGAATAATCGAAACTTTCGTTCCTGCTGAAATTAATGTTTGTTTGCAAACCATTTGTTTTATTGATTGCACAGCGTCTTCTCCGCCTGTACAGACCAACAACATTTAATTGCAGCAATGGAATAAGGGTGGAGAAGGGCAGTGGCGGCTGGTGACCAATAAAACAAGTTGTGCACAAATCAAGATATTCTAAACTATGATATCACACCTCTTGTATAATCTATCATTCATTCATTTTTTTATGCTAATATTTTAAATCAGTTATATTACTTTGCAACTTAAAATCAAACTCAATTAACGAAATACCTTATATTAAAACTAGCATACAATTAATAAAATTATATATATTTACAAAGCACGGCTGGCGCTCTCTCTCAATTATTTAGTTTTTTGTTAGCTCAGAAACAAGACCAATCTGCTATGAAGTAATCAGGAGAACAAAGAATGCCAAGAGGTATCTCTATGTTTAGAGTTTATGTCTTTCAAATAGTGCATACCCTATAACGTAGATGACTCTGCCAGTTATTTTAGTTTTGTTGAATCAGAAACGATTCCAAGGAATGAAGCTATACGGGTAAGACTTAAAGAATGGGGGTATATTATTACTATTAGCACCGCGTCTTACTACCCGTTTGGGTTATACGCACTTACGCTAATGTGTAATGGTAGGGTGATTGTGAGATGAAATGGAGGACCTACAGTTTAACGTGGGATCCGAACCACGGTAGAGGCCTGGCATTCCTCACATTCACAAGTTGTGATTAATACACGCCTTGTCAGAGGTGAAGGAAGGGTTTGGNCCGAACCACGGTAGAGGCCTGGCATTCCTCACATTCACAAGTTGTGATTAATACACGCCTTGTCAGAGGTGAAGGAAGGGTTTGGCAATCAGATAAATCTGTGCTGGGACCGAGGATTGAGCCACGGACCCTCAGCACAGAAGTCTGACACCTTACCCCTAGACCACCAGGTCACCCGGTGGGGGTATAGGGTGTACATAGATAGTAGAGGAAGTGAGACCTAGATGGGCATGTAATGAGGATGGAAATGAGCGTATGCCAAAGAAAATGATTGAAATGAAGTATGTAGGAAAAATACCACAAGGGTGGCTAAGAAAGAGATGTGCGAAGCAGATTACAGAAAGTGCGTGAGAGGGGAAAACTGGAAACAATTGATGTGGGAAAAAATGGTAGAAGGATGGAGGAATTTGTAAGCATTTTACCAAACTGAACTGACTCAGCCACAGACTGGAAACAACTGATGATTATGATAATAATATGCTAGGTCAATAATCTCACTGTTTTTCAATGCTCATGCTCAGATGTCTGTACGCATGAAGCAGATAAATTTGCGCGAAGGAGCGCTAGCAATCAAGCTCACAAGTTGAATAGTATAGAGCAGCGAGCTGCACGCTATGGCCCGCTGACTAATTTTTATCTGGCCCGCAAAAGATTTAGCAAATAAACAATTGTGTTCATACAAATATACTAATAACTAATTATTTTATGATAAATATAATTTTAAAATTTTGCTAGATAAATTTTAAGCCGGTCCATCGCATTTAAAAAAAAAACCATACAGCCTGTGTGATCAGAAAGATTAGAATGATACGAGCAAGCGCAAAGCTGAAATAATAACCTATTAATTCACAATGAACTACAAGCAATACAATCAATATAATAGCCTAAACTTATTATTTCACAATGAACTGCAAGCCTAATATTGATTCATTATAAAGAGTTATTATTTAAATAAAATAATATTACTCTGAATGAAATTATAAGGGGTGCACTTGCACCTGCGCACTCAGTAAGGAGTCACCACTGGTGGAAGGTATATAGTTAAGAAAATGTACTCGAAGTTGCGTGGAGAAAAAGAGGGGAACTATTTAAGGAAAAAACACGCTCAGTACACCCGGCTGAGAATAGAGCCTCGACCTCCCTGTCACCGGTGAACAAGACGATGAGCTTGACGTTTAGTGCGTGTCCCCGTCGAAGAGGGTTACAAACAATTGAATTTAATAAAAAACAACAACGCAACGGTTGTATAGCTGAGTGACCAAACGCTCTATATTCACCCCAGCTGAGAGAAAGAAGGGAAATAGTAATGACCCTTCACAGAAGCGATAGAAGTTCAATTCGGGTAATTGTTACCCCCAAATCTCATACCCTTCTTCTACCAACCCCACGCCAACCCCTGGGTTATAGTCCACTTCACTTGACAATCAATATCGTCACAGCAGAGTCGACAAACTCGTATATTTTGCTACCACCCCGCGCCCTCACGGAAGAACGTATTAGCCGATGATTGTACGGCCAACACGCGCACCGGTTGACAAAGAAACAAAGGCATCATTCCCGTCTTATCTTGTTTGCCGAGGAGGTCACAGACTCAAATTCCAGGCGGTTGCACTAGTTTTATTTTCACACAAAATGGATTCACGTTCTACCTCCACGCAGATTCGGGTACATATTTTTACAGTGTGCCTTCCGCGTCCCTTACCCATTAGTGTGACTAAACGGGTAGTAGGGTAATATGATGTGGAACTCACAGCAATGAAGACAATGTGGAATATTCCTCCAGAGAGTATTTGATTGCGGACTGGATGAACGCACAACAATTAGGATATTGTGGAATATTAATCCAGGGATTACTTGATATTGTGGAATATCAATCTAATGAATACTTGATTGCAGACTAGATGAACGCACAACAATGAAGATACAGTAAAATACTCGTATTACTCATGAAACTACTTGATGTCAGATTGGATGATCTCATAACAATGAAGATATTGTGGAATATTAATAAGAAGAGTAAATGATGGCTCATAGCAGAATGCATGGACTCAAAACATTGAAGAAATTGAGGAATATCACTAAATAGAGCAGTAATTGATGGTAGACTGGATGAACATATTGTATTCCAAAGCACTCTGTGTGAGAGATTCTTAAGACAAAATAAATGGGTTCAAGAATGAAATATTGAAATTTAACCAGTAGTAACGTATATTCTCGAAGGATAATTATATGAACCACAATACTGGTAAAATAATGTCGACGGTAGATTTATTGTTATTAGAGTTTAAGAGAACTTTTCTGATGATGACTCAAAACTTTTTTTATAAATCTAACGTGGTGAAAAAATAAAATAAAGGAAAAAAAAACACACTTTGTAATCAATTTGTTCACAATCAACGATATTGCTTTGATAATACAATCTTTCCAATTTCATCTAAGGAAAAGAAAACGAGAGAAAAAAAATTGGTAGATTGCAAAACACTAGCGCGAACAAATTGTCTCGTATTGGATACGATTCTTCCCAATCATACAGTCGAACAGAAAAAAAATATAGAATAGTAAAAATAAAGGATAGCACACACATAAAAACACAAGCACATAAAATAAAAGTTAGTGCTATATCCTTTTCAGTCAATTTCATTCCATTAGTCGACGATTATTCCAAGCTCTGGTAGGGTAAGAGATTTTTGGGTGTGGGATTGTAAGGGGAAGGGGGAGGGATATTGTAGGATCTCTCGGAGGAGAAATTTATCGCGAATAGTTCTAGGGTAATTGGAAGTGCTTGGTGCTATTGAGTGGTAATCTGGACCTGTACTGTTTCTGTAGGGGCTTGGGATGGATGAGTGGAGGGTGGGATAGGAGGAGGGGGGGATATTCCCTCCCATCTTCCCATTCTTCCCCCTCAACTCCCTCAACAGATAAACAGTTTGAATGTACTAAATGGAACAAATGCACTTTTATTGTTATTGGTTTAGGCTGTTCTCAACACAAAAGTGGCAGGACAAAATTTTTCAAACTAATGTTTTTTTGACTGTGTGAGTTTTATAGTTTGGGAAAATTCGATAAGTTTTATACTTTAATTTATCCACAGTCCATAATCAAGAGTTAACTTATGCGTTAAGACGTGTACTTATAAACCAATGCTATTATATGTTCACAATATGTAGTGTACGGTGTATTGGTCATACATTACATTGTTGGGGTTTTTAAGTGTTATTTTATAGGTATTGATGATATATCCATCAAAAGTGAGTGCTTAAGATCACACAGCTTAACGTATTAATGTATTTAAGTAGTTTTAGTAGATTTAATTACTGTCAGATACCAGAATCCTACCAAAACATATTTTTTACATTCTGACCACACACCTACAGTCCGATTTAGATAGAAAGAAACTTTTTTGACAGTTTTAAAAATTCCTAAAACATTTTTTATATTTTTGTACGATAGTTCATGTGATTTGAAGCGGATACTTTTAAGAGATAATATTAATTCCTACGAAATAGCACCAACAATAGCATAAAACGTTAACAATGTTGACCGCGAAAAAAATAATCAGTATTTTCTAAAATTTCCTTTAACCAGAGTCCTGCCAAAGTAACTTTTATTGCATGATTATCCGATGTTTATTGATGATGTAGGAAGTTAACGTCTCTCCTGACGTCATAGCCCGCTGTGTCTAGTCGCAAATGTGACAAGTGACGTACGGCTGCGGTTGAACAACGTGTCTCTCCCTCCTGAAGAAAAGGGAGTGAGGGGAGGTCGGCACTTTCAAAAAATGTCCTCTCATTTGTTTTAACGCTATGTTTGAGACAGTAGGACTCGGGGCAAGACGGGGACACGAACCGACGGACAATTTCATTAAAAAAATGTGTGAGCTTGGGGCAACAACTTAATATATAACAATACAAAACAACTTAAATGAATAACACCTATTGTTGAATTTAATTGTCATCATACACTTACTCATATAGTAGACAGCTTATTTGTATTGGTTTCTGAAAGTCCAATTGAAAAAAAAATAATTAGAGAACAGAACAATTATTTAAGATTATGGATTATTGATTTTCTAAAATCTTAAATATTACTATAATATTAGAATTTCTCTCTGTATTTCAAGTTGAAATATCTACAATACTTTCTCCTTGGATTTTAATATGATATTTTTCCTTGGGGCTCATGTTATAGAGAAAACAGGGGTAGACTGTCAGATTCCAAAAGGCCCGGGACTACAAATATGATGGCCCTTAACATTAATATTATGAACACTCAAAAACGACAGTTAAATTTTACAAGTAAAAAAAGTACAAACGGAACACATCAAATGTTCTGACTGCGCCTTTGGCAAATATTCTTCATTCAGATTTGGAAAAAAAATGGACGATTCTAATAATACTGATGTTATTCTCTATTGTGAAAAACAAAAAATTTTTTAAAATTGACTCATGGAGCCTGAGATAAATATGGGAGGGCCCAGTTTGAAAAACTCTGACTAGACTTATTTGTAAAATGAATCATTCGCAAGCAGTGATCGAACTGTGGCCTTCCCCTCACCAACCTTGCCAGCAGTTTTACTACTTTAAATCTCTAATTTTGATTTATTTTTATGTATTTAAAGTGCAATTTCTGAACCAACCGATTACGTCAGTACACAAGAATTTCTATGAACGAGAGCTAAAGGGCCTACCAATTTTGCCGGGATAGGTCTTTTCACCTAACTTCCAGGGTTCTTTTACATGCCACAATCAACATGGGACCAACGGCTTTACTTCCCCTCAGAAATAAATTGTGCTACAAATTTTTACCACTCAAGAACAATCCGTTAACCCTGGCTGGGTTTTGAACCTACGATCATAGGTACATTCATAAATACCACAACTGAAGCTATGTTTCAGTCTAAGCTGAAGTGAAGTATTTATGTTTATTATCAATTAATTTAATACCGAGGCAATTTTAACTACATTATCGATGATCTGTTTCTACTTTCTACTGACACGAGCAAAAATGCTTGGACAGTAACTGGGTGTTTTATTGATATATTTAAGGTGGGATGGAAGGGGACGCAAGAAAAGGCCAGTGTTTTTACAGTTTTTATAGAAAAACTTTTTTTGACAAAAAAAAATATTGCTCCAGTACAAACATCGAGTTTAATTTTCTTCATATGGTGATATCAACTGTTGTTGAATATCTATCATTAATATTTTATTTATTTTGCCACGAACACTACAAAAATACTGTTTTTTTCTCGCATACCCTTCCACCCCACCTTAAGTTTGTAGAATGATCCTCGCTACTTGTGTAAATCACTAAACAGATAATTTTACGTTTGTTTATATACAACACCAAGACACATCCAACAGGATGGTTTTATATTTTTGATGCCATCGCATGCCTTCACAAATGTTGTATTATGGGCACCTCGGAATTACTCTTTGAAACTTTTGATTAAAATTTAATAAAAAAGATAACTTTTAATTGAATGTATCTTTTTGAGTTTTAAGTAGTTGCGGTAGTTCAAATCAAAGCGGACCACCCGGTGGCCCAGTCCACCTCTGACAGAAAAGAAACGAATACAAAAATAAATACGCCCAACGTACTCGATCGATTGCTTAGAATTTTAAATTCAAAATAATTGAAATTATTTATTAAACGAAAAAACTTTTGAGCGGACGTCATATTGAAACGGATAAATACCTGCTTCGTTGGCCACATGGTCTAAGGCGTCACTCTTGCAATGGACTAGACTGTCAATGACAGAGAATTCGTGGTTCGAATCCCGGTCGGGTGTAGGCCTAATACTGAGGGTGTTTTTTTCCAAAACGGTTTTCCACTCTTTCTCCACGCAAATGCGGGTACACTTCCTCTAAATTCAATATAACCTGAACAGGTAGTAAGATGTTGTGCTAAAAAACTAAAAAAAAACGGATAGTTTGATTGAAAAACTATTTAGTACCCACATAATTTGGCCTAGGTTCAAAGAAATTTCGATATTATTGCCACACGCATTTGACAGTTATTGCGGAACCAATATCTTTAGACAGACTAAATGCCAACTGGTCAAGTTAAAACAGGACCTCTCAACAATCTGTCCATTAATATAGATTATAATTTCTATTTTCTGACAGAGTATGTCATTGACTTAAGCCCTTCAATGGATGTCAACCATATGGGCCTGTACGAATACAACGGATAAGGGTAAGTCTTTAATTTAATTTAATATAGTTAAATAATAAGGCCTAAGAAATGGTCCTGGTTTCGATTTTCATGTCAGAGTGTAAATTTAGGACTATCTATAATTTAGTTGAACATCTCATTTTATTTAAATAATATTTCCCAACTCGCCTCGATGGGCACGCAGACTAAACGTCACTCTCGTCTAGTCTGGTTTGCCAGTGGTGATAAGTTACAGGACTCGAACCCCGACTGGGCGTTTAGGTTTTTTCAACCTAAAAGGTTGTCTACTCTCTCTCCAGTCAAATT
>CABFWB010000970.1:17137-43461 GCA_902151455.1 Timema bartmani
TATACCTTTAGTATTCATCCTGAACACCAACGTGTTCCTGGAGGAAGTCCAGACAAGAGTAATCATTCATCTATTCTACACCAGTATTTATGCCAATATTTTAGCTCAGAGAGGGGGGAGAGGGGAAACGCCAAAACAAAGGAGAAACACAACACATGACATAAGAGGGACGGAACATCTAGACGCGAAAGGACGGTTCGAGAAGCGTGGTGGAGCATGGAGAATGATCCAGACTAAAAGTTTCTATCGCTCACTGACGTCTCGGGCATCATACGTCACACTATTTTTCCCATGACACCTTGCGCCGACTTGAACTCCGTGCTTCATTCAGTCAGTCTTAGCACAAAGTTTATAGTGGAGTGTAGTTCGGGAGGCCGGCTCGGGAGACGTGATAACAACATAGGGCGATGGGGCATGGTAAGTCCATTTTAGTATTACTTCACCAGTGCTTCGTTGATGTTTTAATCTTTTCTTGTAGTGGTTATTTCAATAAACGCTACATTTGCATCTAGTAGCATACACCTTTAATAAAAAAAACTAAACCGGTTATACTCATGGTAAGATATAAAAATAAATATGTGATTCAAATAACCCTATCCCTGATCCAAATAGTCCCACGTTTTTACTAAAATGTTATTTCCACTTAATAATGTTCTTTATTAATTATGTCCTACTTAGATTTTTTTTTCCAAAAAACTATTACTAGTTATGGTTCAGAAGATATGAATAAAGATATAAATAACTGTTAAAAAAATTTCGCAAGCATACGGTATTATAGGTGAAAACTTAAATTAAAGTTGAAATGACCCAAATAGCCCCACCCTACCATATGCACTTTTAACATATAGCTACGGTGATGACCATGGTTCACTCATTTTATCAATGGATTATTTTACTACAGGAGGGACAGCGTATTTCCTGATCATTTCACTCCTGATCATTAGTCAATGCCATATTCTTTATTAATGGTTTTCTAAATACTTAAATACAAAAGGTTTGGTATTCTTTCTTTAAAAACATTGATCAGCACACCTTGTTAATTTGAATGATCAATCATTGTTTCTTGTTTCATAAAACATATATTTAATTGTTGATTGTTATCTAGCCATGCAGTGGAAATATGATCCTGTGGACTTGTATGATTGTCGCACACGCTCCTGGTTCATCGAGGCCGCGACAAGTCCCAAGGATATGTTGATACTTGTAGATGACTCTGGTTCCATGACAGGCATGAGGAAAGAAATTGCTAGACATGTGGTCAACAATATACTCGACACATTGGGGAACAATGATTTTGTAAATGTTTTCAACTTCTCTGATGGGATTGGTGAGGTGATGAAATGCTACGAAGAAAGTCAAGACACCTTAGTTCAGGTGATAGTCAGATTTTTTTAATTATTTTTTTTGCGGTTTCCTCAGACACTTAGGGTAGGAGTGTAGGTAGCGCAGTTTTTACAGTAAAACTTTTTTTTGTCAAAATAAATAAAATATTGCTCTTGAAGAAACATAATCTAATTTTCTTCACATGGTGAAAATAACAGTAAACTGTTTCATAAGCCTGTCATGAGCAAAGAGTCATTAGATAATAAACTTGAAGGCCCTTGACTAGGATTTATATATAAAAAAATATTCTGACCCATATGGACAGATCTGGGTCAAATATGGTCAATCTCAGATCTATTATGTGACAGATTTGTGGAAAATTTGGCCAATCTCAGATCTGATTTGGAATATGATTTTTCTACATTGAGAAGATTGGGTGATTGTTTTTTTATTATTATTTTATAAAGATTGTGATTATTTTCAATAAAACGAAAAGGCACAGCAAAAATGATAGATTTTCCATTGCTTGGTTATTGAAGGCCAAATAGTAGGTTTATTTAAACATTCCTCAACTTGAACTTTTGAAAATGAAACGTTATCATATTCTTGCAATTTCTTGGAAAGTAAATCTCAACATTTTGAATCCATCATTTTAAAATTTTAAATATTATCTTTCTTATAAATGTATTTCCAGGCAAACTTGTTGAACATCAGAGAGCTGAAGCAAGCAATGAAGGAACTATACACTGAAAAAATAGCAAACTTTTCAGCAGTTCTCACCAAGGCATTTGAGATATTACAAAATGTAAGTAGCACATATAAGCCTACTTTGTTTTTAAATTTTAAAAATGCCTAAAATTACTGAAAATAAAATATTAGTTACAATGAACAAGAAGGGTCAAATGGGCCTGATTCTGAATTGGAAGGGCAATATTCAATCCCCAACCAGCTCCACTAGGATTAATTTAATTTAACCTTCCCAACCAGTTATCTTAGAATATTTAGCGACTACAATAAATTACTGGAACTAGAATGGTGTGAAAAATTCATAAGATTTGCAGCGTTGATTGGCTGGTTTGTGTGGCTAACTCTGAACAAGTGGGGTTTGATTGTACCTATTTGGCTGCACTGCGGCAGGCTTTATCATAGGTATTTTTTTCACACATACTTTCATTCAAATACTGGTGCATTTCCTTTTTACTGACTCTTAAAACCCCTTTAATCTTAAACTAATGCATTAATGACCTTGTGTCAAACATAAAACATATCTCACTTTACTTTAAGATTATCATATCAAAGGGTGCAGGATGGTAAAGAGTCATTTTAAAGAAACTCAACATTAACCTTTGTAGAAAAAATTTAATATATTGTTGATAAAACACCATAAATGTACCCAATAGGGGTGGAACCTTGTCCTCGTGGGACAAATTAAGCGAGGATAGGAACATATTTATAGGGGGAGGGGTTTCGTGGGTCTGTACCCCCCTGAAATGTCCACTATACAAAGTGTGTTCCTCTTTTCCCAGTGACAACAGTGTAAAGTGTCAACTGTGTTCCTGTTCACCCAATGGCAGAAGTGTAAAGTGTCAACTTTGTTCCTCTGTTTGTTGTGAAAGCCAAATTGTATATATCAATATGTTTGCTCTCCCTCTTTTCTATACCTTCTTTCGTGTATAAAAACTATGTACCATATCTAAAATTGAAAATAAGTTGTCCTTAAAGAGTTATATTGAAAGTATACCTAGTAACTTTGACAGCTGATGGAAAACAGTCTTGGGTAATTATGCTTTATTTGTGACAAGTGCTTGATTGGGGGTTTCCTAGTACCGCGAGGAGAGGAAGGGGGCCTGCTGCAACCAAGCCATCATGCTGATCACTGATGGGGTCCCTTACAACTACAAAGAGATATTCGAGCTGTACAACTGGCAAAACCTTCCCTTCATGCCTGTTAGAGTTTTCACGTACCTGATTGGGCGAGAGGTGCCTGATGTGAGGGAGGTCAAATGGATGGCGTGTGAAAACAGAGGTAATGACACTCTGGAAACCAATTTAGTTTTTGTTTTAGGCATCAAATGCACCATCTAGGATAGTCGTATAATACAATACTGACTGGCTGGCAGCCTTAAAGCTTGATTCACACTCTCGCCGAAAAATAGAAAGCAGAATCTGCGCAGTAATTCACACACTTTAAGTTGACCCATGATGCATTGCAATGGTTTAAAACAGCTGATTGTCAAAAATTTTTATTTTATAGTGGATAAAAATATATTTTAGATCATTGTGCCGATGTTTGTTTACAAATTATAGTGCTGTGTCGTGGCACAATCCAATACGTCAATAAACACGCTTTACATTAACAGGTTATTTCAAATCTCCTCACAACAGCCAACGAAGTTGTCTGCTAGCTTCTGGCTCTAGAGCGCATGCATTGACAAATGCACATGCGCACTAATTTGAGATGGTTGGTTCTGATATTTGATTGGTTCTCCTGTGCCTTAACATCTCGAGCAGAGCGGACAAAGTAGAGAGTAGTTGAACTTCAGCAGAACAGCTCTCACCGATTAAGCGGAAATCTTGTGTTTGGCTTAGAGCGCGTCACGTGACCACGTTTATGTTCTGCGCTAGTTTTTCGGTGAACGTGTGAATTCATAGTAACAGTTAGAGAAACACTTATATAGAGACTGTCGTGTTACAGGGTATTATGTCCACTTGAGTACATTAGCGGAGGTCCGGGAGCAAGTGTTACAATATATTCCCGTCATGGCACGCCCCATGGTACTATGGAGAAATGAACATCCAACTATCTGGACACCTGTTTACGCTGACATAACGGTGAGTGATGAGAGTTTTATATTTTAAAGAAAACTATGATTGATAAATTAAGTTTAGCTATGCGACATTTTCAAAGACAATTACTCGAAGCATTGTGGCTTTTTACTTATTACACAATTGTTTATTATTACTTAGCAAAACTGTGATTATGTTATACATGAAACTGTTATTCTGGTTGTTGACTAAATATAAGTTACATCCTGTCAGATCTCTAGGTTAAAATTAACTAACGTTCAAACACACCAACTCCTCATTATAATGTAATTCGTTAAGAGAAGCCTCTTTACTCTTTAGAGGTAAACTGGATGTATGCAAGGCGACAGATGATATAATATAAAAAGTAATAGGAATAAAAAGAATGAAGTATGATTTTAATGATGAAGAGAACCCAATACATTTCAATATTCATACTGCTGTTACTCTACAAAGACGTAATTACTGATCTAACACCTTAGCTGAGTCGATAGCCTGTCTGCCTACTGATCTAGGGGTCTTGGGTTTGATTCCCGGCATAGCAAAAAAAATTTTATCATTGATGAAATTTTGAGTTTACCCTTTCAAATTTATAAATTAACGGCCGGGGACTGGATTTTGTGCCTGTTCTAGTCTTAAGTTAGATTATAAAGCATATGAAGCTACGAAAGGCCTAGAGCCATTCGGTAGTGTAAAATATGACTTTAAAAAAACTGACCCAGGCCATAGACTGGAAACAGTAATGGATGTAAAGTAATGTAATGGCTTTAAGATATTTTTTGTATTAATACCTAAAATAACTACTGTTATTTGAATTAAGTTAGACTGATTTGATCAGGATAATTTAGCAGACATCTGTTAGGCAGGGCAAATTTTAAACTTGACAATTATTTACTAAAAAACTACAGGGCCTACCGGTACTTATTTATTTTTCTAAGTCAAATCTGTTGAGTATTTTATTTATATTATTTCCATCATTCACTGTTATCTACCTTGTTATCATTGCTATAAAAAAAACATGTTTAGTTATGTCTCACCTGCAAGAATTCACAGAGATGCCAATCTTGGAGACTGGTATTGTTTTATACAAGGTAAGTCAATTGTTGACTAGTTCAATTTAAGGTATTTTTCCCAACGTTACCCAGAAGTTTTCAAAGAGTCTTGTGTTTGATTTTATGTAGCCTATTAACATTTTGATTTTCACAGTGAGATAATTATTTTGTTGTTGTTAAATGTAAATGTTGGTTTTGAACCCAAAGTATTATACTGTATTCATTTTATTCTGAACTAGCCTATTTTCCGTTTCTCATCTATTTTATTTATTACCCACTTCTTTAATGAGGTAATTGAACTTATAGTAAAAATATTATATACCTGTTAATATTTCCCCCTTAAAGATAAATACATAACTTATAGTAGAGTTTTATATTTTTATTTTTTTTAAATGAATAATCATTAATCACGCACTCCAATTTTTAAACCAATCCTATGCCAGCCTCTGTTTTCAGGACCCGAAGATGACAGACTGGTTGTGGGAAGAGAAAGAAAGTCAGGAACAAAAGGACCGCTACATGAGTTTCCACACTGGCAAGTTTCGTTACGTCAGCGACGAGGAACAAGATCGCAAATACATCCAGAAGAGTGTTAGTAAACTTTTCTGAATATCAACTTGTTCAGCCAAATCGGATTTGAATATTTCACAAAGATTACATGTTTTCCTGTCTCGTACTTAATGTTTTTATTCTAAAATTTATCAGATAATTGTTCTTTAATTGGCTTACTGTAGGTACTTTTCACAAGTTTGTGTAGGTACCTATTTTACAAAACTAAATTGTTTTTAAATTACAAAATTCGTTTGCATTTCTTTCATTTTATGGCTGAACACCTTGATAAATAAGTAAATTGTCATGATAATCAAAAGATGGTCTCACACAAATACTCAAAAGAATTCGACTTAACCCGCTCCGTTGGCTGCATGATCTAATGGGGTCACTCTCACAATAGAGTGCCGATAACTGGAAGATCATGGTTCTATCCTGGTCGGATGTACTGAGGGTGGTTTTAACTAATTTGTTTCCCACTCTTTCTTTGCACAAATGTGGATACACTTCCTCTAAATTCAACCTTCCTCATCCCTAACCCATTAGTGTAATTAGAACATAGGCATATAGCCCGAACAGGTAGTAAGGCGTGGTGCTAAAAACATCATAATAGTCATTACCATTTGGGTGAACTATATATAAAGTTGCAAGCTCATTTTATGTTGTTTCTGGTCCATTATTCAATGTAATTTCAAGTTAAAAATCCCCCTTAATTTGTTTTATACTCCATTTAGTATTGATATACCTACTGCTAAAAAGATTAAAACGGTCACTTTTCTAATGGAATTAAAGGAACAAATAAATGGCTTCAAAAAAATGAATGTTTTAAATAAAAAGTTAAATGCCTATGGCAATACCAGTTATGTTAAGTTATGTTAAGTTATGTTAAGTTATGTTAAGTTATGTTAAGTTATGTTAAGTTATGTTAAGTTACTTGCTTTTGACATTAAATATTTTTAATCGTGTGTAGTTCCACTGAAATGGATTGGATAATACCAGCTTAAGAGAGAAAGAGAGAGATAGATGGCCTAGTTGGTGTACTTTTGTAAGTGCAAAAATGAACTTTCAAGTTCCTAACGCCAAAGAGTAAGTGGCGCCGCTCAGGGTATTCCTTACAGCCTAACAATGAAAAGAGATGAATTGTACAAATGCAATGCCTAAAATGCTGTTGGATGCTACAGATGGCATCAAGCACATGTTTAGCTCATACCTCAAAATGTAGAATAAAATTTAAATCTGGGTTATAGAATAAGCATTCCATGATTTTAATAATGTCATGATGTAAAATATAATGTTTTTTTGAATCCCGCATGAGAATTGCTGCCATTGTGCACAATAATGAAATTTGAAAAGACAGCACAAATATTTATGAACCATCAAATTTTAAACTATCCCAATTTTATATCAAGATGTTTGATGTTGTTCTATTACATTAAAGAGCTATCCTTTTTTGGACATGACCTCATAATAAATATTCCTTCATCTTTTATATATTACATTTTGTTGTCTATTGTTATCGACCATGCAGTTCCTGTTTGTAAACAACACATTACCAGATATGTATTTATTATTACTTGTATTCTTTAATCAATTTGAATCATGTTCTGTGATATACCACCAAATGTGACACCCCCTGGGAGTATTCATAAACAGGGCCATTTCTAGGTGTTTTACCGCCCTAGGTGAGAATTGAAAAATGTCGCCCCCTCCCTTTTACTACCATCACTCTCTTCCCCTGTCATCCAGGCTAGAATTACTAATGTATTATATTTAAAAGAACTTGTATTGAACACTTCACAATAAAACACATCAAACCTTAAATAACTAAATAAGCACGGTTGATAATATTTTATTTAGTTTTTAAATTTCTCTTTTCTAACTTCAATGGTGTTTTGGGTTCTTTCTCTTAATCCAATGATACCTTCCTTGCCTTTATTTTAGCAAAGTCTTTAATAAGATCTCTAATATCAAGCCATGTCTTTTTCTACTGAAATTGTGGCCAGAGCCACGAGTCTCTCTTGGCTCATGGAACTGCGCAGATAGGTTTTTATTAATTAGAGTTTTTAGAAACTCCTCTCGCACTTGCCACTGATATCGGTAAAGTAAAAATGATATTAAGAGCTACGAAAAAATTAGGAAAACCATTTTATAATTTTTTTGGCACAGATAATTCAGCGCATATTCGGGTTTCGCTTTTTTTGTGTGTTCGATGACTTATTCCTGAAAGTTCAGAGCAGAGAGCTACCATATCAATGTATTTTATGAAAGATGGGGTTCCTCCAGGGCTACGCCGGGTTAGAGCTATTTCCAATTCGATTCACAAATCCATGAGTTCTTTGGAAGTTTTCATCTTTAGATCACTTATATTGTATAGAAAACTAAATAATCTTGCAATTTCATTCAACTGTTGGAATCGTTCATTTACAGAACTAATTGCCGTGTCCAATATTGCAAAATAGTAATTTACTCTGAACTTATTTTTGGGGTCAGTGATGGTTTCATCTTCTGATCCGTAAGCAAACAATTTCCTTTACCTCCATATTTCTGAGGTTGAAGTTTATGCCTCAGCGGTTTCAAGATAGCTCTCTGGAGGACGTAGAAATTTTTCAATAGAACCGTTCAATTTGGATAGTTCTATTTCTATATCCATTTTTCTTTTTCTGTATTGAGCACCTAAGAGTTTTTTCCTGTCTCCCATTTTTCATCCTTTCTACCTGAAAAAATACAGGGCAATGATAATTCTGAATATTGTAGGCCCTATATAATAATTCTGTATACTGCATTAGAAAATTGTAACAACACTATTACCGAAAAATTTAAGAAGCCACTAGCCAGTAACATTAATGGAAAGGATTTTCGTAAATCTATTTTAAAGTCAATATCTTGATTTCAACTCATTTAAAATATTATATCAAATAGTAAGATGGTATTTTTGCATATACGTCAAATTTTAAGAAAACAGCTAATTTGTTTGAGAAAAGACAGTAGTTTCTTTCTCGCTAAACAAAGATTTATTTAATCTGAATTCCTACTCCCTTTTCTGAAGTGGTACAAATGAATGCAGGAAATATATGCTGCTATCCAACAGATTTGCGGTCTATGCTACTAAATATGCTTACACTTTACAGAAACAGTCATACATATATGTATACAGTGAGCTTTTGAAAGTCGGGGAGGGGGGTTTCCCCGTTTTACATCTTGCTACACATAATTTTTCAAATCGGCCTATTGTTCACAAATTAATTTTCTTTCGCCCTTTGTTTTCTCCCGGCCATCACAAAATCTAAATTATTAAGCTGGTGCCATTTTGTTTCTCGCAGCTCTCACACTTATTCACAATTATATAGGTAGGTTGGTAGGAAATAGTTATATAACATTAATAGTAACTCATCTCTTTTATATGAAACATGAATTGCACTTACCTTTTAGATATGTTGAAAGAGAAGTACAAAACCTAGCTCTTAATCGATTATCAAAAATAAATAAATAATTAATAGTAACATTAAAAAATCAACAGAACCACTCAATACAACTGCCAATTGACAAAAATGACCTGCAGAAACGTAAACAACAAGAGGGAGGGATGTCTAAGTTGCGACATGATCGAGTCACTGCGCAATGCGCAAGTGCCTCCCTCCAACGCTCGGCAGAAATGAATCAAGGTCATGACATATGCTTGTTTATGTTTCGTACTCGGTAGCGGCTCTTTACTTTCATACTTTTGAGGTAGGTAGAGGCAATGTTTACATTAGTCAAAGTAAACACTTATTAAGTAATTGTTCCGTACACTTTTGAAAACAATTCGATGTTTTAATTTTTCCTCTTATTTAATTTTTTTTCTCCAAATTTGCTAAATTTTTTTCGCTGTTTGATTTTAAACTAAAAAATTTGCCGACCCTAAAATTTTGCCACCCTAAGCGGCCGCCTTAAAGTCTTGCCTACTGGTAGAAATGGCCCTGTTCATAAAGTCTGTTAATATCAGTTTGGTCTGAAATCAATTTTGAATGCCCCAATCCATTGCAATTCTTAGCAGTGCAAGATGATTTGAGAAAATAATGATGTCTCTCTCAGCCTACTCTGACCTGATACTAGTCCTCTGGTAAGCACTGTGTCTTAAGCTAGGTACACATGACACAACTTCTTATATAAAAAGTTGTACAATAAATTATACATCTTCTTGTACAAAAAGCTGTGCAAGAAATTATACATCTTGTACAAAAAGCTGTGCAATAAAGTGTACAATATCTTGATCACATTGATTGCATACAAGTTTAACCACAATACTTTTCAGATGGCATATGTGATTGCCCACAATATTGTGAGCAATAGGGCCTACAATAGTAGGCAGTGCCGGATTAAGCTAGTGCGGGGCCTGTAGCATAATATTATAAAGGGGCCCCAAATTTATAAAAATGCCCTTAAATATTAAAATATAAGTAATTCACATGAACAATAAAGTGATTCAATATTTTCATTTGCTATTCAGCCAGATAAACGTCAGTACATTATTCAGAGGTGGTACTAACCTGTCGTAGTTTTGACTAAAATAATAAGTATTTGCGTGTAATGAATAAAGTAGTGAAAAAAGCAGTATCCATTTTCACCGGACAGCTTACAAGAATCTATTTTTTATTTTATTTTTCAAATATTCAATTTACTTATTTAATTTTTATTTTCTATTGAGGTCTCTTCAAAACACAGGGCCCGTAGCATATGCTACGTTTGCTACTATATTAATCCAGCACTGATAGTAGGTAGGGGTGACCTGGTGGTCTAGGGGTAAGGTGTCAAACTTCTGTGCTGGGCGTCCAGGGCTCAATCCTCGGCCTCGGCACAGATTTATTTGATTGCAAAACCCTTCCTTCATCTCTGACAAGACGTGTATTAATCACAACCTGTGAATGTGTGGAATGCCAGGCCACTACCGTGGCTCGGATCCCATGTTAAACTGTAGGTTCTTCATTTCATCTCACAATCACCCTACCATTACACATTAGCTTAAGTGCATCCAACCCGAACGGGTAGTAAGACGCGGTACAAATAATAAATAATGATAGTAGGCCTATCCTTGCTTTTGATGGAATAATAACAGATAATAAATAAATCAATTATAAACATATTGAATTTAATTCTTGTATTATAATAGAAATATAACTTTAAATTGTAAATCATTTTATTAATAATTTGATGCCTAATAAATATGTTATCATATATTCGATTAGTTCACATCTATAAGATAGGGTTATATATTGTTTTCAATCCAAAATCTGTACAAAATAAATGGCTGATATAGGTCGTGTTCGATTCCCTGAAACTATGTACATTAAGTCAATGAGTAATGCAAAGCAGATATTGTAAAATCTTTGGTGTTCACATGACACCATCTTTAGACTACAATTTCTTGTAAAATGTTTTGTATAATTAGTTGTGTCGTGTCATACCAAACTTTAGACATTTAACATTTTTCTTGCAGATGTCTTATCAATTCTGACAACAAAAACTTTTTGAGCTATGAGTGGGAGTAAATCTTAGGCTCTCCTCTTTATTAATGTAGTTTGAGGGCAATTGGCACATTTTGTTCAGTAATTCTTAAAACATCTACTTCATATTATATATTTTTCAAAGAAGTAGGAAATATATTAGTGGATTTGTTCAATTATATCGGTATTAGAAAAGTAGGTTTAATCTTTTTGGGCAGTGTTTTATCCTGTCATAATAAAATTTGAATGATATATTACTAAACATGGTCCAATTATTATTATTATTTAAGTTTTTTAATATCATTCATAAATACACCACAGGTACCAGTAGGTAGGCCTACTTGAAATTACTAAATATCAATTTAAATAATATTTTGGACAAATTTTGATTTTTATTTGGATAAGAGATTAATTATGGTACTTTTATTTCAGTTAGAAGACAATGAAAATGACTTGGGACGATATCAATTAATGACATCTGTGTCAATGCCGGTGTTCGACAGGAGGGAAAATGCGGTAGGAGATGGTTGTGAACTCAACTATTTACAAATGATATTTTAATTATTTCAATCAAACACAGATTGAAACTGTTCAGGGAGCAGTTGAGGAAAACTTGAAATTAATTTGTCAAGTTTTTCATGAATATAGTGTTAAGTTTAAAAATTGATTAGTCTAATGCTTAATTACTCTCTAAACAGTGTAAACCATGAGCAAATATTTTATTTGGATGAAACAATACAATAATAAGTCATTATTAATATTTTTAAGGTTAGTGTTAAGTTATTTTAAGTGAAATGAATTTCGTCTGATTTTGATGTGTTTTTTGCCTACAATTTGGTGGTTTTGTTTTGTCATGCTGATTCTCCTCCCCACAGAACCTCACAGAACGGATTCTCATAAATGAGGCGATTTGGGTTCAAAAAATAAGAGAGGTAGAAAGATAATTCTAACCATCAGTTGTTATTTTTTATGTAGAAAGTTCTTACATTACTCAATGGTAACTTTGTGCCGTAACCGTAAAGTAGTTGGAGGAGCGTAAACAAATCTTTGAATCATAATTTAGTTGATTTTTTTTTACTTTTTAGATTTTACAATATTAAAATTAATCGGATGTTAGTGATCGATCATTGAATGAAATAGAACCTACAACAAATTTATCGTATTTATGCTGAACAAGATGTAGACCAGTATAGAAGTTCACAGAGCAACATGAAAATTATTAGTTAAACATTTACACTACTTATGAGGTTTTGTTAAAAGTAAAATTTAGTATAATATCTAAATAATACTGTCATAATTTTAATAATCATAAAATGAAACTTTAAGACTAACATTAAATATAAACATTGTCTATATTGATTTTATGTACAGTACATACTTCATTTTTCTTTTATCCTAATCACAAGTAAAACAAATAACATTATACACTGCAATATAAGGAATAAAATCAAAACAAAACCTTATAATTTTGTGTAAATATTAGTGTGTTGGAAACCAGCAGACATTCTAAAAAAATCAAATGATCACACTTTTAACTGTTAGAATTGATTGTATAATTGTATTATCTATCTAAACGATTAATATTGTATAGACTCACATAGGTACATTTTTTAAACCATTTAAATAAAACTGCATTAAAAATATGAAGCAAACGGGAGACCTACCTCTTATACTTTAGGAAACAACACATATTGAGGCTATGAACAGCGAGGCTAGCCACATAGATAATGGATCCTCCGCTAGCTACTTTGAGCTAGTTTTTCCAAAGACACATGAACATTTTTTCTTTAGTTGGAATTTGATGCACTTTTTTTTTATTAACTATCATATATTATTTTCCCATTACATTAAGATGCTACTTCTTATAAATCCATTTAGTTACAGGAAGATTCCATCAGTAGGTGATTTATATAAAGCATAAGTATTTTATATCCAGTCAATAGGACTAACTTTCCTTGGATTGGTGGGCACTGGAACAAAGAGCCAAACTAGTCTTGTCTAGTTTTATGATGACAGGGTGTTTGGTGTTCAAGTCCTGATCATGTGTACTAAAGGTGATTTTTCCTAAATAGTTTCCTACTTTTTTTTCTCTCTTCATGCAAATGTAGGTAAATTTACTTTAAGCTTCTACCTTCTTTTTTTTGTCCATACCACATTAGTGTAAATATATGGATAGTCCAAATCGATAGTAAGACATTGTGCACAGAAAATATATTCAATTTCATAAAAAAAAAAGCTTTAATTTACTTTTGTATTTATACTGTCCCTTTTAAAGAAAATGTTTCACTCAACAACTATAAACAGTTTTATGATTTTGATCATAACAGGCCTATTAATACTTATAGTTTCGTTTGTTCCTCAAATGAAACAATTTTATTTTAAATTTGTGTTTTATATTCTTGGAAACTAGATTTAAAAACTCAAATTGGTAGTTCATTGGTCCAACGCACCTCTCGTGTAAGACCAGATTGCCAGTGACGAAGAAACCGAGGCTCAAATCTTGGTCACGCATACTGAGAGGGGTATTTCCTAGTTGGTTTTCCATTCTCCTGCCAAACAAATACGGGTAAATTTTCTCTAAAATTCTACCTCACTCATCCCTATTGCAATAATGTAATTACTGTAAGAGTATAACCCGAATGGGTACTGAGAAACTGTGAAAAATAAATAAAATTGAATGAATTTGTTGCGTGATCATTTGAGATAAATAAATATCACTTTTAATTAGAGTTGGGTTGAATCCAATATTTCTCAAATCTGTATATTGAATGTGAATCTTAAATTTTCTTTCAAATCTAAAATCTAAATTCTGATCCAGAAATCTTAAAAAATGTATGATTTAAGTTAAAGTGAAAATATTTAAAATTTAATTTAAAAAAAGTGGTTTAATACTAATTGTCAAATGCTCTTTTGTTTATTTTGTCTTTTACATTATAAACGAAAAAGGAAACACTTTTTTAGTCAATTAATTATATATATATATATATATATAGTTGTGATTTTGCTACTGTCCCAGCTAAACAAGTTTTACCATTTGCTTAAAATTGTTATTTTGAGTCAAGGTCTTCATAAGTGCATTCAATATAATTTTAGATGCTTACGAATCTCAAATCCTTTGAATACCATGAGATTAAAGGAATCAAAGATTTGAGTGCCCCATCTCTACTTTTAATGTAAATATGGTAATTCATTATTACGTTTAATAATCTAAAGTAGGTACCTCTACAATTGTGGGTGTACATATTACTTACAACACATTCCTTTAACTTTTTGAGATTGCTTGATTCAATTCGCTCTAAGAGTCAATAGAAGTATATGATTTAAGTGAATAAGTATAAGATACTTGTGAAAGTAGTGTTTAAAATACTTAGGTCAGGGGATTGGGCAGTAACGATTAATTTAAAAAAAATAAGCAGCCATTACCTCTTTGTCCAGTGGTAACAATGTAGAGCGTGTTCCTCTTTTCATTGTGAAAGTCTCATCGTGTTTGCTCACTTCACTTTTCTATGTTTTATACCCAACTTTCTTGTACCTTCTTACAAATATGTACAACTTAAAGACTAACTTAATAATATATAGAGGATATTTTGGCAAAAATGATGCACATGATGTACTACCAGTAAGATAGCTAAACAAGTTATTTATTACATATTTTGTGTCACAAAAGCTATGATTTTTTTGTTTTAGTGAATTTATAAAAACAATTTTTGTAAATCAAATTAAATAAATTTTCTTTCCCTCTCTCTCTGTATATATTATATAAATGGTTTGATGAGTTTAAATATTTATTATTTACTAATACTATGATCAGCACCAGTGGTCCCATGGTCTTTGGTCACATGCTCTTAAGGCAGGGATGGCAAACCTTTTTGAAAGTGGGTGCCCAATTTATAGAGAATGTTCAGAGAAATTATTTTGCATAGTTATGGGAATTTTTAGTAGAAAAATGTAATATTGAAATATGGCATAGTCATCATTATTATGAATAATATACTATCATTATTATACGTTATTATAATTGCTGTTGCTGAAAAATATAATATAAAGGTAAAAAACAAAATAGTGTTTTTAAGTGCCCGGGTATTACTACTTGTCCAAGCAATCAGCAGCAAAGTAGTTGGGTACGTTCATAATAGGCAATACTCATGAATTGTTTTAATAAATTATTCACTCGCAAAATCATTTGAAAGTGATGATATTCATATATGTCACTTATTATTCCTTATTTTTCTTCTTTTTTTTCAGTCATTAACTTGAAGGTTATTTTAATATGATTTCCATTCATCCAGAGCTGGGCATGCACTCAACCCTTCGGCTGGTTAGTAATGCTTGCACCATCTGGTAAAGATTCCATGTACTAGGGGAGTTCAGAAAATATAATAATTCCCTGTTTCCTCCTACAGTGAATTTATATGAGGGAGCTCGAAAAGGTCTATCAATTTTTTCGGGAAAGGTATTTTCGCATAGCTTCCAGGATTCTTTTATACACCACAATCAACATGGGACCGACGGCTTTACTTTCCCTTTGAAGGAAGTTGTGCTATCAGATTTTAATCGCTCAGGAAAAATCCTTCGACCTTGGCTGGGTTTGAACCCACGAACACCGACTGGGTCCTGAGACTAGCCCTTTATCCCAAGACCACCGAGGTCGTCTTATTATTCCTACATCCATATAAAAGAGCAAGGTTAGTCCGGTCTAAAAAAAAATCAAGACAAAAATGAATGTTGCCTGTCTTATGTGCCACAATTTCGCAAGCCTTGTCTTAGGGTGTCAAGCTTACAGTAAAATGAATTACTGGTATCAAGGATCGAATCTCTACCAGATACACTAGGGATGATTTTCCAATTCCCTCTCCACAATAATGTGGGCGCATTTTCTTTAAGCTACTCTTTATTATGATCCTTACCTATAAAAATATGTTTTTAATAACTAATAATATGCTTCAAAAATAACAATTTATCGTGTTTAGAGCACACACACATTTATTTTAACAAAAGTGAAGTAAAATACACAATATTAAAAAATACATTATATTTAATCTAAATAATTTAACACTTTTATGAAAACAATATTTATTTGTAATATGCTAGTCTTAAAATAGAATGTGAAAAAAAAATGTCTGCTGGATACCATTACGTTTCGGCAACTCCATTGCTTTACATTATTCTAGTTCAATTATTCTTGATGACAGTTTTATAATTCTTAAAGTGACCATCTTAGTTTTATTTTTTTATTTTTTTTCCTCTTATATTAAATTCTTTACTTTCATACTAGTGTGTAAAATGTACTTTTTTTATCATCTAAAACTAGTAGGCTACAAATACTAGTGTAGTTTTGCTTAGCTCTTCAACCCTGCATGGGTATTTTCTTTAGATTGAGAAGAATGCTCATAACATGTTGCATAATATCAGTTGTGTGTTTGTCTAGGCTAGACTATGCCTACCATTTCTGCCCTTTGTACTATCTTAGATCAGTTTTAGCCTACCTTATAACATACAAATTGAAGCGTTGGACAAAATAACGTTTTAAGTCACATTATTTAATAATATAAAAACACCCTCTTCATTGGACAGTTGTCTTAGGCATAGAACTTGTCTTATAATCAAATAAAAGTTGACAATTATTAGAAAGATTGGGATTTTTTTCCCCCCTACATTATTGAGATGATTTCACATGTAGCTTACAGCATTGTTATAGCTGACGTTTCAAATGTCAAAGATGTGTGTCATAAGGAATGCACAGCATTGGCTCAAAACTATGATTCTAAATTTAATATGATGATGATGATCATTTTGAGGTCAGTTATGAAAAAATAAAATCTATATATTAATTATATGGATTCACAATAGATATTTTAGTCAATAAAAAATTTAAATAGGAGCAGCTTAAGTACTATAATAGGTGTTTTAGTTTTCTTCTTCGTTGAACACACAAACACATGAAAATAAGTGTTTGACTGAATTCAGTTTTTTTTATACCTAATATTTTCTGTAGTTTATGATTGTCTGACATTTATTGTAGACTTGACAGTAAAGTTAAGGGCTCTTCTTAATTTGATTAAATCAGTGTTAATCAATATTAGCCATATTTTTCCAGTAATCTAAATAGTTTGTTAATTAGTAATTTTTAAAAATTAATTCTTCTTATAAAACATAAGCATAGCTAATTAGCTAGTAAATTAATCGACTATTCACTATGAATTAGTTTTCTTAATTTGTATAGATTTGAATAGAAGTTTCAAAATAGTTTGAAAAGAAAACTTTGATTTATCTAGGTTTCTATATATTTATGCCTGTATGAAAATGTGAGTTCAAACATATCAAATATCATATTATCAAGGCAAAATAATAAAAAGCCTTTATCATCTATTTAGTTTAAATACATAATGTTTTGTTTTTGCAAGAGTTCAGCCATTAACTTTGAAACAATATGCAGGCCATATTGGACTTACGCTTTTAAATTCATAATGAACATTAAGTTTACTAGCAAATTGCTATGTTGGCCAGTCACTTAATGATTATTCTTGATACATCAACAAGTTTGCATAATCTCTATATGAAAATTACAAAAAATTATCTTCTTTTTTCCCCACTAGCAATTAATATATGTATCGATCACAAATGGTAAAAGGTTTTAAACTATAATTTATTGATATCATAAATGGTACAGCAATCAATTTTGCAACAGCACTATATAAAGGTTATAGATAGCAAGAAGTTTTGAATGATCACTATATAAATATCACAACTGGTAAGACTTTTTGCACACTTTCTATACAAATATCACTAATGGTAAGACTTTTTGCACACTTACTATACAAATATCACTATTTGGAGAAGCCTTGCACAATCGCTATAAAAATATAATAAATAGTAATAAATTTTGCTACATCACTATATAAAGATCACAAATGAATATATATATATATATTTTAGTTTTTTTTGTTTTTGCACTTTCACTATATAAATATCACAAATAGCAAGAAGATTTTTCATGATAATTATTAGGTCTAGGATTTTGATGACCTAAAAATTTGTATAAAATGATCTTTAAAACTAAAAAAAAGGCCAAAAAAACTAAAATAAAATTTCTCCTTACTAAAACAAGTAAACCAAAACTAAACCTTAAAATGTAATTTAACGTTCCATTTCTGTGCCAAACTAAAAGTTTTTATTTTATCAACAAAAAATATTCCATGTAAAATAAAACAAGAAAAAGACATAAAAATTCAACTTACATTTTCTGACAGCTTAATTTGACATGGAAAACTTAAGAGTTTTTATTTCATCAGTCCAGAATTGCAATGCACAGCATAAATCATGTGCAGAGTTTAGAAAGAGAATGATTTTCAATTATCTGCTAGCAGTGCTTTAAACATAGAGAAGCTCCTTTCCACTTCTATTGATCCCACAGGAGCATGCTTGAAATAAACTACGTCACTTTGTTCAAAATCTCCTGAAATTTCACCAAGGGAAAATTTTTCCCCTGATTAGCACATCTACAACTAAGTACAGCATTTCATTTTTTTAAACTTGCTCAATTTTCTTTTGCACAGCCTTTCCCACTTTTCCAGTCACATTATTTAAGTCATCCACATCTTTCTTTATCAAATCTATTTGATCCACTAATAGCACTGCTGACTTCTACAAGAAAGTAATGGCACTAGGCAGAAATCCAAAATTCAACTTTAGATAGGAAAACTTACCTGCAATTTCAGGATCAGAAAGAAGTTCCTGCACAACTTTAATTGAGGTGTCTTCATGCTGTCAAATTAGTCGATGATCTTTTTCACAACTTGGAAGTTCTCACAGTAATAGTTGCATGCTTCAATCCAAGTCCCCCACTTGGTTAAAATGGGAGCCGGCAGCAAAGGAACGTTCAGAGCCTCCGACTTGAATGATGCCACTCAAGATGGTGCCTTCAGAAAAATTTCTTCACGCACCCAATCAGCTGGTCAACTTCGATGAATTGCCCTCGTATCTCTTCAGCAACTCTGTGCAGGCATGTGCTAGGCATGCTAGGTGCACCATTTTTTAGTACAGCGCTTTCAGAGCATTAGCAGCCTTTATCATGTAAGGTGCAGCATCAGTCACGAAGAGCAGGACATTGTCGTGTTGGATTTCATCAGGCCATATTAAGATCAAGGACCTATCAAAGAGTTTGATTACTGTAGAAAAATTCACTTTTTCTAAATGTTCACAGTTGATGAGAAAATGTTCACCAGGGCAATCTTCTTCCATCGTACCTACCACTACGTTACCTACATATTGTCCTAAAGAGTCAGTTGTCTAATCCATAGACACCCATATTTTCTTTTTTGCTATTTTTTCTCGTATCTTCTTCATGGTGTTTTCATAGCCCCATAATTTTTTCTTAGTGTGGAGGAGTCCAGCAAAGACTTCCCAGTGTGCTTTTCTAAAAAGCCGTGCAATCTCTGATTGTTAACTTTGCTCAAGGGAATATCAGCACAAATAAAGGCTTCCCACAGTTCTTCGTAAAATGCAGAATGTTTTGAATACTCGCTGGTTTGGCCAAGGAGTCTTTGCTGTAGTTTTTTTCCTCATCCTGGAATCTCTGAAGACCTCGTTTGTGTTTTTCTCTCTTGATATGCTGCTGCACAGTAAATTTCTTTTCTTCGGCAACTCTCACTGTCACAAATTTTGCAATATAGTATGTCTCCATCGGTAGAGTATACTTTTTCGCCATATTCAGAAACAAAAAGTTTTAATTTATGTGCGGCACTTTCTTTCCCTTTAGGCATGTTGAATGTTGAAATTCACATAAACAACACGTGCAGCTTCCACAAAATGTAGAGAGATAATGAGCCACCATTATCTGCAAAACTTGCTCAGACTAATTTAGACGAGTTCATTAACAGCCTCACTATGCTAGAGGGGAGGGGGAAGAGCTATCTAGCTATCGCCGGCTTGAAGGAAGAGACGGGGGAGGGATGGAAGTAGTCTAACCGCCATCTTGGCATCACCATTTGCTATGGTGTGTGCAGAGATATTCTAATCATGGGTAAATGACTCAAAAATAACAAAAAATGACTTAAAATTACAGAAAAACCTTTAAAAATGCCATATTCACGTAAAAACACGGAAAAATGCAAAAATAAAGCCTTAACAAAGCTACTTAAATCAGCGAGGTTTCTTATGAAACACATTCGTATTATATACTTGAAAAACGTTCCAGGCTTACAAAAAAAAAATGCATAGTCATCAAAATCCTAGCCCTATCATTATTATATACACACAAATGATAAGAAGTTGAGCATAATCACTATATGAAGATCACAATAAAAAAGAGCTTTTCAGAATCTCTTTGCTATAAAGATCATAACTAGCAGGAAGTTTGGCATGATCATAATATGAAGACCAGATATAGAGAGAAGTTTTACACAATCACTACATAAAGATAAAAAAATGAATGACACAAAGCTTTGCACTATCTATAATTACCGATAAAGATTCAACTTTTAACCATCATACAGGAAATATATGTTGTATAAACTGCTTTATATATTTGTTTGAATTAGATGCCATTTAATAAAGCAATGTTGTTACATAAATATATATCTTACTGCAATAGGTATAACACCAAATCTAATATTCTGTGAAATGGATTCTGAAGAAGGGCCCTTAATTTGCTAGTAATAATTCTAATAAAAATAATAATAACTATACAAATTTGTTGTCACTTTTGACATGTGTATTGTCCCAACTTGTGAGTGACCTCTGGAAGGTAAAATGGTTGACTGAGAAGGGAAAAGCAGCTAAATAATTAAATATTTTTCTTTTCTCTGTGAAAGTGGTGTTTCAGAAGAGAATAAGAAAATATTCATTTACACTGCTCTTCATACTTAGTCATCTTGTTTCTATGAAAGGTAACTCGTTTGATGTTCTGCTTCAATGAAAGAAAGAAAAAATGTATATAAATTTTAACGGGCTTTTAATATATTTGTTTTTGTTACTTTTTTTTTTTTTTTTTTNTTTTGCTTCACTACAAATGAGATGTGAAGAGATTATTTCCTTATGAGACATGGCTTTACAAAATTAGAACTTAGAAGTAGAATGCTAGTTCTTGAGACATGTTAGAAAGAAATAGCTAACATAATATTGATAACTATGTGGAGTGAGTTAAAGATTTGGCTAAAATCCCAGATATGGCTTATATATATATATTTGATAAGATTAGTTTATCACTTCCCGTGTAAAAAAAAAGTGACAGAAAATTGTGTTAAGAATATTAACATTTAAATGTATCAGTACCATACCATGCATTAATACAAAACTGTGAATATTTTATATTGAGATCATATGTATGTTAATCCATAAAAAAAAATTATATGAATTTTTTATTGGCTTTGAATTTTTTTTTGTGTGTTTTTATATCTTAGTCGCCGAGCTTTGGTCACTTAACATGGTTGGATAATTATTAATACAAGTGCTTTGTAATTAGATAAATATTTCCAACTAGTGTTTAATTGGACTTGATAAGATGGAGAGTGGTTTAAGATTTGAGCTTCAGACAGTGATTGAACACTTGTAAGAGAAAGAGGTTCAAGTCCCGATTGAAATGGATTTTAATTGTTGCCTATCACATGTGATAGCCTGGCCACACTTGCCAAAAACATCTACAACAGATAAAAATAATATTTAAACTAATCAGACACAAAAGATAGCCCTGTACTTTAAACCTCTCTTACACAGTAATAAATATTGGCTCTCATGTGATATTTAAATTTGGACCCGCAGAGATGGGCTTGTGGATTAAATGTCAAGCTCATCTAGTCTGGTTTGCAGGTGACATGGAGGTTTGGGGTTTGACTCCCAGCTGAACATAATGAAGGTGGGTTTTCCCTCCACACAAATGCGGGTACATTTACTCTACACCTACCTTACTTATACCCAATTAATTAGTGTAGTAATATGTGTATAGCCTAAATAGGTAGTAAGATGTGATTAAAAAATACCTTTAAGTTTGGCAGTTATTTAACATTTGAATATTCTTAAGTTGGCTTGCTGTTTGCTTAAAAGCTGTAACATTAAATGCCGGTGTCCATTATCATGAATTACATTTGCATTGCAGCTTGTAAATTATATACAGGCACTATCTATGCATCTACTTACTCTTCAGTATATAAAATAATTAATGTTCAAGAAATGGTCATTTATCAAAGCATTTCTCTTATATAGTGTCACTTTAATTTCTATATTCTAAAACTATGGCTTGTGCTTACAAAGCATTTTACTTTCTATATATTTGAGGGAAAGTGATACACTAATAGAATTAATAATGTTTTGTTAGTCTTAATAATAATGTATTAGGAAACCTTTGTGTTCAATACATAAATTAAATATATGTATATTAATTTCAATGAGTACGACAAAATTTACTTATTAAACTCATCATGAAAAAATTATCAAAAGTTATACATACATATTTTGCATATGATAAATGTTGCACTCAATGCAACATTGCAAGTTAGCTATTTCTTCACGCTTACTCTTAAATACCATTGAATTTATAAGTAGAAAGCTTTTCTTGTAGGTATAGACATGTCTCAGTACATTTTGAAAGAAGTATGCATTTTTACTTCTTTATGTATTCTGCTTTTATTTTATATTTCGTAACTAAATTTTAATTATTAAAGAAAAATATTAACTTGATATGAGCTGCTGAAGCATTATTTGATAATAGTGTTAATTACTTTGAAGTGCATTACATATTAAAATATTTAATGAAAGCTATGCTTTGTTTTTGAATGCAATATAAAATATTTTCAAATGATAAATTCATCAAATCCTAAGCGTCGTGTTCAGTGGGTCCTATGTTGGTTTACAGACCAAGATTGCCAACTTATTGGGTGTGGCAGGCACAGATGTTCCCATTCAAGATATTAAAAAACTTCTGATGCCACACAGGGTGAGTAAAATATCGCTTTCTTTCAAAAACTTTAAAACCACCTATCCTAAAATAAAATTAAAAGAAATGCATCAGCCTTTTTCATGGGTAATAAATAACAATATAAAAAACATTTTTTAGTGACATTGAACAAGACCTTTTAAGTTTTAGAAACACACACTATTATTCCTAACTCTTCTGCTGATAAACAAAATTTAAAAATTAGCTAATGCAACATTGTAAAAGCAAATTACACAACAAGATGATTAATATCTTAACTTATTTTTTTACACACAGCTGGGCGTGAATGGCTATGCTTTCATTGTTACTAATAATGGATTCATCTTGATACATCCCGATCTTCGGCCAGTGGTAAGTAGGCTTGGATAAATGATTGTTTATTCATGTCATCATGATCATGATCATCATGATCATCATGATTTACATCATCTACATCATGATCATCATGATTTACATCATCTACATCATGATCATCATGATCTACATCATCTACATCATCATCTACATCAACATCATCATCATCATCAGGAACAGCTTCCAGCCACTAGCTGGGTCTGTTTGGAACATTAGCCTTTCCACTGCCTTCCCTTTCCTCCCACCACCTCTTTCCCACCCCCTTGGCCCAGTTCTCTCCTCTCTCATCCACACTCCTTCTTTAACCAGCTGTCCCTTGGTTTTCCTCTCGACCTCCTACCCCCCACCTCCATATCCAACCTCCTCCTGGGTATCCTTTCCTTTTCCATTCTTCTCATATGGCTATACTACCTTAATTATGCCTTTTCTATCCTGTCCTGAATTTCAAATATAGCAACAATTATATGGCTATAATAAATTATTTTATTCCCAATGGCAGAATGGTTGTCAGTTAGCCCTGCACTCAAAATGAGATTTTCACATATAATAAATATTTAAACAAAGTAAGGGATTTTGTAATTTTAATATTCACCTAATAGAGGAACTTTTTAAAATGTCTTAATGTAAAATTAGCTTTGTCATCATTTCAAATAACCGATTATTTTTGGTACATCCAATAAGCTAGGAAGCTACAACAGGCCTAACAAGCTGGTAGTGGAAAATGTATAGCTTGAATAAAAAACTGACCCATGCCATAGGCTGGAACAGGGGTGCACCCACAGGGTGGGGGGGGGGCTTCGGGGGCTGAATCCCCCCCTCCCCAGCTGAAGGCCCTTCCCCAGAAAATTAAGAATATTAAAAAAATATGATAAGCACTATGTTCTGTCAGCTAATCAATTATATTTTGTTTAATTATATTTAATATGAAACAAATAATTTTGTGCAGTAATTAGGGCTTTTCAAAGGAATACCTTTTCTGTTGATTTTTAACTTTACTGTAAATTTGCAATTAAATGAAAACGGGACCTGTGATACCGTAATATTTTCTAGAAATGGTTAAAGTCTTTACTCTTTGTACATAAAGTTTTGAAGTGGGTACATTAATTTAAATTATTATTCTAGAGCACTATTGTATCAGGAAGAGGGGAAGAGGCAGTTGATTTCATATGCCCCCGCTCCCACCAACTGCAAATCCTGGTTGTGAAGAAGAATATGTAGACACAAACCTGTTAACCAGTGGCATACAGAGTGTTAGAGGGTAGGCCGAGGATCCAATTTTGGTACAAATTAGCTTAAATATTACCATATGCATCCTTTGAAATCAAAATTTTTCTCAAGGGAGAAACCTCCAGACCCCCACTTTTTAGGGGGCTTCACTGATTCTCTCTTTCTTAGCCCCCGAATCAAATTTCCAAATATTATAATAATTAAAATATATAATGGTGCAGTTATGAAAATTATTATGTAAAAAGGCCCCCCCACCCAGCTCAAAATTCTGGGTGCGCCTCTGCAAACAAGATACACAACTTAGAGAATGCCTTTCTGTTCAACTCAAGCTGCAAATAACCCTAAATATATGGTTGCTGGAGACAGCTTCAGAACCCTAAAGGCATTATTCCGTGTAAAAACATCCTCTATTTCTTACTTTTGTTGAAACACTTCTTCTTGGTGTACAAACACCACGGAAAGTAGTATCAGAATTTCTGTATCAGAACAACTTTGGTAGGTAACTATCATCCAAACTTTTACCAGATTGTTGTACTATAGCCAGTTCGGACGAGTACTGAGTACGGATTGTCTTTATTTTCAATTTTACATCTTCTGATCTTAAACCAGGAATATTCAACTCCGGCACTATCTTCTGAAGTGAATTTTTCCTTGCAACCTTATTTCTGTATTCAAGTGATTTAATTTTCCTTAGACACTCACATTATTTCAATATATCTAATAGTAATGGGGTATGGTCGTCCTTCCATGTAAACACCATAATGTACACAATTACTCCACAGCTACTACACAATATATATACGAAGACTAGCGTTCACTGAAGAGGGAAAAGGCAAGCATATGCTTACAATATTCATTTTGGATGACTCATCCTCTGTGTTTCATCACCAGTGAACAAAGGTTGGCCGCTGCCATCTTCGATGATTGTAGCGTTTAAATTATTAATTTTCAGTGATTAATCTAAAGTGATCATCCAAATGACCAGTGTAGATTCGCCTTTACGGTTAGACATTCACTTTCAACCACTCATATGAAACGAAAATAAATCCCTATGAGACATTACAGGACAATAATATAGGTAGCTAACCTGAGTGTTGTGGTGTGTTGCGGAAGGAGGAGGGGGGAGGGGATTCCAGATCAGCATTACTTATATATTTAGAATCCATCACACGGCTAATAGTCTCATTGTGAACAGAATTGAGTGTGAGAGGAGAGGACATTTACTTAGTGAAAAACCCTTGAATTACTGAGCTGGATTTGACACTTTTAAATAGTTCATAAGCACATTCCTTTCGCCTGTAATATCCAAACCGTGTTTGAAAATCCAACAAATTTACAATTAGTAAACAAATAATGTAGAAAATCAGAAAAAATATAGTTTTATGTAAAATCACGTGAAATATGTAAAATGTCAAAATATTCAAAGCATATAAAATTAAAATCAAATATAATATCTTTAATAATGGTCATTCGTTGACATTTCTATATTCTGAGCATCTAAATGGTAAGGAATAGAATGTGTATTTAAATAGAAATACTAGCACTAATAATAACCACGTGATCTTCCTTCGCGACAAGAGAATGAACTTTGAAACACTCAGAAAT